>VSMD01060086.1:0-10445 GCA_008750895.1 Mirza zaza | reverse complement strand
CCAGAAATTATTAATGAAGAAAACAAGCAAAGGATTTTGGAGAGAGAAAGGAAGTGTTAGGAAGAAAATGATATAGAATCCATGCTTAGGATCCTTAGGTAGGTTGGGCAGGCCTTGGTACTCTGTGCAATTTTAACAAGATGCAGGCTATTAAAGGCATAACATCTCCTGGAAGCTGGATCATGTGAGGATCCTTTGGTTCCCTCTGTCTCTGTTACCCAGCACCTCACAGTTGGGCTCACAGATACCAGCATTTTTTCATTTCTCTACTTCCTTAAAAGCCCTAGAGTGAGACAAGAATTACCATAGTCTCAGCTTCACCCTTCTAGGAGTTTTAATTTTAGTTATTCTCCTAGCTTGGATTGAGAGTCACTATACTAGGATCCCATGACTCTTTGCAGCTTTGAACAAATGTCCCATACCTCTTACTAGTCTGTTTAATTTCCTTAAATCAATGTTTTTTCAATTCTGGCTAAATATTAGCCAGGGAGCTTTTTAAAAATACTGTTTTGTGGGTTCCTACTCAGATCAATTATTTTGTTTTTAAGTTGCCTAGGCAATTGGTTATTGGTTGGTTATACTCAACCCTCGACCAACCGGATTTTAACTTCTGAGCTCTATCTGTCCTGAGAGGATGCTCCAATGTCTGATTCCATAACTTCTAGGTCTCCTTAGAAACTGTATCCATAGTGCCTGCACCTGTCTCTGTAGCATGGTCTTTTGTTTGGCCCTCATTCCATCTGGCTTTTTGTTCCAGATCTGCCATGGCAGAGACATGCCTTACAAAGATGCTCATCTGAATAACCTCATCTTTTACCTCCTAGGAGGCATTGTAAGATATTATTACACAAATCAAGAAAATCTCACCATTGTGCTCTTCTATTTCACATCTGGTGGTAAATGTAAAATGTGCGCTTTACAAAAACATGTAAACAATGTGGGGGATTACTTTCAGTACCATATTTCTACTGGTATGAATGAAAGACAATAGCTTGCTATAATTGGATAGTTTTCCAAAGTGATTTTCTGTGGTGAGTTGTGATTTTTTAAAAATTTCTTTATATTAGCAGTTTTATTCAACTCTATATGCATGTATTAAGTGTTTCTATGTGCAAAGCGTAGGTTAGAAACTGTGAATAGTAAAAAAGATCAGTAAAATGCTATTTTTATTATTCAGGAATTAATGGTGGAGGGGGTGGCATAACTGTCATACTAAGCAGATGAGGATGTGTACTCTCTCTCAGGTATTGCAAGGAGCTGTTGATACAGAGCTTGGAACATAGTAGTTATCAAGATTATCACTGGAAGGAAGGTCCTGGAAAAGCATTTAGGAAGAAGAAATGGAAAGATGGGATGACTGGAACTTCTGCAAATGAAATGTGGGGGCATACAGAGGTGGAAAAATGTGTGAGCAAACTCAGTGTGATGTGTGAGGACAGAACCTGTTCAAGTGTGAGCAAGTACAGTAAGTTCTCATTTAACATCCTCCAGAGGGTTTTGGAAGCGGTGACTTTAGGCTAAATGACAGGTAATGAAACCAATTTTATCATAGGCTAATTCATATGAACAAGAATTGTGTTCCTAGGCACATTTCTAGGCACAGAAACATCACCTAACTTTTAAATAAAGACCTAAAACACTTCTAATATTTAACATGGAAATAAATGAGAACTATATATACGTTCAAGGAAGATTAGTAAAAAGTCAGATAACTATTTACTCAATTTTTCGTGAATCAGTGAGTGACAGCTGTTGTGGTGGTGCTAGATTAAATCAAGGAATAAGTGTTTACAAAGAAAAAATTATAATGAGCACCTCCACCCACCACACAGTTCAAAAATGAACAATAGCAAATATGGTGGGTTCCCTAAACAGTTTTGTATCACAGCGTTTATTGTCATGCATTTGTATGATTACAGTATACTTAGTGTGATGAATTTTTATTTGACAATAATTTATATTCATTCATTCGTTCATTTTTCAACCCACTTATTTCGGTTGACGGTATCAGGTGGCCAGAGCCTAATCCCAGCAGCTCAAGGCGTAAAGGCGGGAACTGACCCTGGACAAGATGCCATGTCATCACTGAGTGCACTCATACACTACACTCACTCACACTGGGACAATTCACACAAACCAGTTCACCTAACAGGCACATCTGTGGGATGTGGGAGGAAACTGGAATATGTGAAGAAAACCCTCGCAGATATGGGCAGAGTGTGCACACTCCACAAATACAGTGGCGCCAACAGGGAATCAATTTTTTTTCATCAATGTTATAACAAAATGATGTTGAACAACTCAATGTTATTGGAGGACCTTCTCTACTTAGACCAGAAAGGCCTGGAACAATTAGGGCAGTATGACGTGTCTCCACTTCCTTTGCTACAATTAGAAACTACTGCAGAGAGGCATGGTGAGCTCTGGATTGCGAGTTGGTAGTCCAGAGAAAAGAAGAGTAGAGCTTCAGAAAGACTATTGCAAAGATCCATATAAGAATTCTAAAGAAGACCTCTGTTGAATGAATATACACTGCATTTTCCTATGAATGCACACAATGTATATCCACATGTCAAGAGAGTAACACAGCTTACTACCTTAGAATTTTTTGACTACTAAAACATATTTCAGAAAGATTTCTGTTTGTATTGAAAGATGATGCATCAACAGAAGAAAATGTCAAGGCTTGTCTATATAAATAAATGGATTTCTTTAATTTTTCTGTGTGAGATAGTGTCCTGATTCTCTATAAATCTATTTCCAAGAACATTCAATTTATGTTTATTGATTAACTACTATGTTCCAAGCTCTATATCAATAAATAATGCAGTAATGAAGAGAATAGGGTACCTATTCTTTAGACCCTAGAGGCATACTGTCTACCAGTTATGAGCATTGTTCTTTTATCTTGACATATTCATCTCTATATTCATTATTATTTCTGCCTGATATGGTTTCTGGTTTGCATCATCTTCCCCTCCCAAGCCTCTAACACTGTGCCTAAAACCAAGTAAGCACCCTATAGAGATTTACTAAAATTAAATGGTAGGTGATGTGCCAATGTCAAAGTTATATAATTAACCAAGCACAGAAATGTGCTTTTGGTTACATAAAGCATTGGATTTGAGAAATCAGTACTTTGTATAGTTATGCATCAGAGAGTGGCCCTAACTGAGTAAATATAAGACCTATGCCAGGTTTATAGAAAAAAGAAGAGGGAAATAAGTTTCTAGAAACTGTATGTTAGTAAATTTATGATAAAGATCTTTGGAATAGATAGTCAAAAAATTTGGGAAGGTGAAGAGAAAGAATATTAAGGTCTGGGATATGGTAGGGGCTAGTGAGTGGAAAAAACTTTCAAAACTGTTTAAAAATGCTTAAAAACTTACCCAAAAGGGAGGGAGTATTTCTAGCCAGAGGCATTGAATTTGCAACAGATATGATATACTAAAGTATAAAATATGTCATGCAGAGACCATATCTAAATTTGTCCTTGTTGAAAGTTTTCAATTAAATGTGCTATTTGAATTTATTTTTCCTTCTAGGGGAAGAATGTCAATATCAAAGGAATGATAAGAAATGTGTAACCTGCATGATAGAGGTTTGATATTTTAAGTATGAAATATTTCTATTTGTAATGTAATGGAGACTTAAAATTGCAAAGATGTTCTTTTTAAAAATAGCCATGAATTATGCCATTATCTGAAAATAATATCAGCAAAGAGAAAGTCAATATGATTAAAAAATCATCTAATAAACCATTTATCTATTCTACAAAAGTAGATTTAAAAAACCTTTTGACATTCATCAGATATTTTCTCACTTTGTCTTCTGTTCATCTATAACCAAATGGTTTTACATTTTATAGAATGTATTTTCCCTTAAATATCAGGGAGTAGGACAATGAGACTACCATGTTTCAAATTCTTGGAAATATGTTCAAGGTGAAATTGCCCAATAAAAAGGTAATTTTAGAATTCAGCATAACTGCTTGAAAATAATGGGGGAAAATTCCATGCGCATTGGCTTAACTTGTCTAGACTGAAAACTGTGCTAAGATGGACATTTACAGAATTATTACAAATGGCCAACTACTTAGAAATTAATACATAACAGTGACAGCAGCACATTTCATATCAGTTGTGAGATTCATGTAATTTCCTGCTATGATAATGGGTCACAGCCACAGTAATTCATAGCAATTTACAATATACCTGTGGAGCACTCAGAGTGGCGGAAATGAAATTAACTCATGTCACTATGGAACATATGCTAAGTTTTACTGATCTTGAGATAGCTAAGTTTATTTTTTAACAAAATAAGTGTAATACTTTAGAGCATTTCTCTGAAATGTGAGCTGCTTTATAGCACCAATTTCTGCTGTTCTTCCCACACGGATACCAACCACGCTTTACAGGAATGTTTTTGATTCTTTATCCATTGAGCATATCAGGGAGCCCAGATCTAAAAGTCTAAACTCCAGAGATTGACAGACCCTGTATTTGAAACCTCACCCAGCTACTTAATAACCATGAGATTTAATAGACTATGATTTAATTTACATATCTGTAAAATGGGAAAAATAATAGTGCACACTTCTTAGAGATGATGTGAGGAAAAGTAGATTGTCCATCTGAAATGATTGGAATTGTGTGTAGCATCTGGGAAGCAGTAAACATATGTTAATTACTGTCATTATGCTTAGACTAAGTTGACCAAAAATGTCATTGGAATACAGAGGGATTATTTTTTCTTATAAAATAATACGAATGTATTTTAAATTTAAACTTTCTCTATTTCCTGTTCTTTTTTATTTGTCTAGAGTTCCTGTAAATTACTTAAGACCACCAGAATTTCTGAAAGTGTAAATTTGTTTTATTGTTTTGAAATTCAATACATATAATTAATGACAAAAGTTAATTGTCTATCTGGCTGCTTTGCCTTTTTATTATAAATGAGTCTGCTATCTTTTATCTATGACAAATGTGCCCTTCCAAATTGAAATAAAAGTTTTGCTTGATAATATTCCACACTGAACCAGGTTCTACTTGACTTCACTTCTTTTCACTATTCTCTGTTGAAAAAAATAAAAGTATATTATCTATCTGCATAAAATGTCCATAGACATATTAAATAGTTTAATACAAATAAAAATAAATATTATTTTTATTATTTATAAAAATAAATATTATTTTTACTCTATACTGGACAACATGTTAAGTCTTGTGTATCTCATGTTTAAAATGGAAATGACAACAGCACCTTTCTAATAGGATTGTTTAGTTGTTAACAGATAATATCAGTAGTTTATAAATGCTTACAAAGTTATTACCTGTTAACTAAGTGAAACAAATGTTTATTAAGCTCTTACATTCTATAAAATCGGTTTTTTGGCACCACCATTATGATAAAGATGTAGAAATTATGACATCTTGCCCTAAAAAAGCTTATAAGAATTGAAATATATGCGTGTAAATCTATCATTAGAGAATCTTACATCTATTCAATTGACATTCATTATGGGCCAGGCATTCTTCAAGGGGGATCTCCCACTCTATGGGGAAAAAAAATAAAGCCACTGCTGTTTTCGTAGAGCTTATGTTCTATCTGTGACAAAATATCGAGTAAGAAACACACACACACATGTGATAAGTGATGTGGTGATAATCAGTATGAAGATGAACAAAGATAAAAACAGGCTAAGAGGATAGCAGATGATAGTTGAGTTGTTGGAAATAAAATTTTACGTAGGGTAACCAGGGATACGTTCTCATTTTTTGCAGAAACCTGAATGAAATGAGAAACTAGGCCAAGAGAATGTCTGTGGATACAGCATCCTGGCATGAGGAAACAGAGAGCCCATGAGCTGAGAGACGGGAGGTGCTGTTTTAATCAAAGCAAAGCAAGAAGGTCACTGTGGCTGAAACTGAATGAGCCAGGCATAAAGTGGTAAAACATTAGATCAGAGAGGTAGGTGAGTACAAGCTTTTTTAGGTCTGTGTAGGCCACATGAGGGACTTTGAATTTTATTCTTAGACAAATGGTAATTCAGTAAAGGGTTTGGGCAGAGGAGTGACATGATCTGAATCATGTCATTGAAAGATCACCTCCTGCTATGTGGAAAAGAAACTGCAAGGAGTGAAGGTCTAAGAAGCGAGATCACTAGGAAATTATTGTAATAGTTAGGTGTCAGAGGACGGAGCCTGGATAGGATTGTATTTGTAGAAGTAAGAACAGATCAGATTCTGCAAATATCTTGGTAGTAGAGCCAAAGGACTTGATAGATTAGATGCAGGACATTAGAGAAAAGTGAAAAATGTGATTTCCACCATCAGAGTGGCCACCCCCAGAGCAAGGACCAGAGACAGAGAACAGCAGTCAGGAAGTGGCATTTAGGGAAGAAATTTAAATGTAAGTGGAATTGTGACTGGTGAAAATACATGAGGATAGAGGAGAAGGAATAAATAAGCATTCCAGCTAGGGGAAGTAACAGAGAAAGGCATAAAAACACAAAAACACTGACCAAGTTTGGCTATTACTGAGCAGCTGTAGTGACAGATGAAGCTAGACTTTCACTGACTAATTCAACACATATTTATCAAACACCCATTATGCACTAGTGACTCTCTTAGGTGCTATTTCAGCAGTGAATGAAACATTCTGAAATATCTCTCCACAGAGAGCTTACATTCTTGTAGAAGAGACAGAAAACAAAACAAGACAAAGTAGTAAAATATATGTGCTCTTACACAGTGTTATGTCTTAAGAAGAAGCAATGAAAGAGTCAAGGGGGAGACAGTTATGTATATTGAGAGGAAGGTAACATTTTAAAAAGAATGGCTCAGGAACACCTCACCAAAAAGGTGATATTTAAGTAAAGGCCCAAGAAGGCCCAGAGTACATTTTTGTCAATATTAACAATCATTCAATAATACTATAGATATTGAATGCAAGTGAATGAAAACTGTATAGTGTAGGGCAGTTTCTAATACAAAATGCCTAGGATTCCCCATCTAGATTTTGGTGTTCTTTGACCATGCTTGCCTAATCCCCAACCTAATCTTGCACTAAATGTTTTTCATTGGCCACTTTTCTAAGTCCTTGATAGGTATAAATCTAATATAGTCCTCATAACTAAGCTATAGGATAAAGGAATATTAATATATACTTCCAATAGAGGAAGACACGGAGCTGCCAAAAGATTAATGAAGTTTCTTGATTGAATCTTTGGGGTTTTCTAAATATAATATCATATCATCAGCAAACAGTGAAAGTTTGATCTCTTCTGCCCCTATTTGGATATCTTTAATTCCACTTTCCTGTCTGATTGCTGTAGCCAAGACTTCCAGCACTATGTTGAATAGAAGCGGAGATAGTGGGCAGCCTTGTCCAGTTCCAGGTTCCAGTTCTAAGTGGGAATGCTTTCAGTTTTTCCCCATTCAGTATGATGTTGGCTATGGGTCTGTAATATACGGCTTGTATCATTTTTAGGTATGTCCCTTCTATGCCTATTTTATTAAGTGTTCGTATCATGAAAGGGTGTTGAATTTTGTCAAAAGCTTTTTCTGCATCTATTGAAAGCATCATGTGGTCTTTGTTTTTACTTCTGTTTATGTGGTAAATTGCATTTATAGATTTACGTATATTGAACCATCCCTGCATCCCTGGGATGAAGCCCACTTAGTCATGATGGATTATTTTTTTGATAAGCGTCTGGATTCGGTTAGCTAAGATTTTGTTGAAAATTTTTGCATCTATATTCATTAGGGATATTGGTCTGTAGTTTTCTTTTTTTGTTGCATCCTTTCCTGGTTTTGGTATCAGAGTAATATTCGCTTCATAAAACATGTCAGGGAGGTTTCCGTGCTTCTCGATGTTATGGAATAGTTTCTGCAAGATAGGTACTAGTTCTTCTTTGTAAGTGTGGTAAAATTTGGGTGTGAAGCCATCTGGACTGGGACATTTCTTTTTAGGGAGATTTTTAATTGCTGTTTCTATTTCAGCTGTTGAGATTGGTCTGTTCAGGGAATCTATTTCTTCCTGGTTGAGCCTAGGGAGGCTGTGTGTTTCTAGAAATTTGTCCATTTCCTCTACATTTTCCAATTTGTGTGAATAAAGATTTTTGTAGTACTCATAAATTATATCTTGTATCTCTTTGGGATCTGTTGTGATATCTTCTTTTTTGTTCCTGATGGCGCTTATTAGAGATTTCTCTTTTCTGCTTTTCGTTAGCTTAGCCAGTGGCGTGTCAATTTTGTTAATTTTTTCAAAGAACCAACTTTTTGTTTTATTAATCTCCTGAATAGCTTCCCTGTTTTCAATTTCATTTAGTTCTGATTTGATCTTGTTGATTTCACTTCTTCTGCTGGGTTTGGGGCTGGTCTGTTCTTCTTTTTCCAGCTCCTTGAGTCATTTCATTAGGTTGTCTATTTGTGATCTTTTTGACTTTTGGTTATAGGCATTTATGGAGATAAACTTTCCTCTTAGAACTGCTTTAGCTGTGTCCCAGAGGATTTGATAACTTGTCTCTCCATTGTCATTTTCTTCTTAGAATTTTTTAATTTCCATCTTGATTTCTTCATTTATGAAGTAATCATTTAGTAGGAGATTGTTTAATTTCCCCGTTTTTGTGTAGAAATGTGAGTTTCTGTTACGGTTGATTTCTACTTTTATTCCACTGTGATCTGAGAAGATACGTGGTATGATTTCTATTTTTTTAAATTTCTTGAGGTTTACTTTGTGTCCTAGGATATGGTCAGTCTTAGAGAATGTCCCGTGTGCTGATGAGAAGAATGTATATTCAGTGGATTTTGGGTAGAATGTTCTGTAAATGTCAGTCAGAACCAATTGTTCTAGAGTTTTCTTTAAGTCCATTATTTCTTTATTAATCTTCTGTAAAGTCTCAGGATACAAAATCAATACGCAGAAATCAGAGGCATTCATATACGCCAACAACAATCAAATTGAGAACCAAATTAAAGACTCAATTCCCTTCACAATAGCAACAAAGAAATTAAAGTACCTAGGAGTATACTTAACCAAGGAGGTAAAAGACCTCTACAGGGAGAACTATGAAACACTGAGGAAGGAAATAGCAGAGGATGTAAACAGATGGAAATCCATTCCATGCTTGTAGATCGGCAGACTCAACATCATTAAAATGTCTATAATACCCAAACTGATCTACAGATTATATGCAATACCTATTAAAATCCCATCAGTATTCTTCACAGATACAGAAAAAATAATTTTACGCTTTGTATGGAACCAAAGAAGACCCCGAATATCAAGAGCAATTCTAGGCAACAAAAACAAAATGGGAGGTATTAATATGCCAGATATCAAACTATACTACAAAGCTGTAGAAATTAAAACAATCTGGTATTGGCACAAAAATAGGAATATTGACCAGTGGAACAGATCTGAGAATCCTGATATAAAACCATCCTCATATAGCCATCTAATCTTTGACAAAGCAGACAAAAACATACGCTGGGGAAAAGAATCCCTTTTCAATAAATGGTGCTGGGAAAACTGGATAGCCACTTGCAGAAGGCTAAAGCAGGACCCACACCTTTCACCTCTCACAAAAATCAATTCACGCTGGATAACAGACTTAAACTTAAGGTATGAAACTATTAGAATTCTAGAGGAAAATGTTGGAAACACTCTCCTAGACATCGGCCTAGGCAAAGAGTTTATGAAGAAGTCTCCAAAGGCAATCAAAGCAGCAACAAAAATAAATAAATGGGACATGATGAAACTAAAAAGCTTCTGCACAGCCAAAGAAACAGTCATGAAAGTACACAGACAACCTACAGAATGGGAGAAAATTTTTGCATCCTACGTAGCCAATAAAGGGCTGATAACTAGAATATACTTAGAGCTCACGAAAATCAGCAAGAAAAAATCAAATAACCCTATTAAAAAGTGGGCAAAGGACTTGAACAGAAACGTTTCTAAAGAAGACAGAAGAATGGCCAACCAACATATGAAAAAATGCTCATCTCTAATCATCAGGGAAATGCAAATCAAAACCACAATGAGATATCACTTAACTCCAGTGAGAATGGCCTTTATCAAAAAGTCTCCAAATAACAAATGCTGGCGTGGATGCGGAGAGAGAGGAACACTCCTACACTGCTGGTGGGACTGTAAACTAGTTCAGCCTCTGTGGAAAGCAATATGGAGATACCTTCAAGCGATACAAGTGAATTTACCATTTGACCCAGCAATCCCATTACTGGGCATCTACCCAAAATATCCAATGACACTCTACAAAAAAGACACCTGCACTCGAATGTTTATAGCAGCACAATTCATAATCGCAAGGCTGTGGAAACAGCCCAAGTGCCCATCAATCCAAGAATGGATCAATAAAATGTGGTATATGTATACCATGGAGTACTATTCAGCTCTAAGAAACAACGGTGATATAGCACATC
>VSMD01060081.1:0-67981 GCA_008750895.1 Mirza zaza | reverse complement strand
TATGGGCAGGAGAATCTATTCAGATCTCTGAAGATGAGAACTATGTAATAAAGCTTAGAAGGGAGAGTTTCAATAGTATCAAAAATGAAGAGTTTCCAATTAGGACTACCTGGGATTTCTGGAGGAAAATGTATCTGAGAGAATCACACAATTATCAGAGTAGGTGTCAGCAAATGGCTGTGAAAAATAAACTCTATAAATGGGATCATCACATTAGGAGGAGGATTGCTCACTACCATGACAATAAGGGCATACACAAAAGAGAGGAAGCTTTCAGCCACGTTAATTGTGGAAAAGACTTCATGAAGAAATCATCCCGGTGTAGTATAATCCAATCAGGAGAGCAAACCTCTGATGAGAATGGAAAAGGCTTCAGCGTTGGCTCTAATCTTGAACTTCATCAACAATTGCACTTAGGCGAGAAGCCCCTTATATGTATTGAGTATGGGAAAGGCATAGGTTATAGGTCAGTGCTTCCCATGCATCAGAGTATTCACACGGGACAGAAATGCTGTAGGAATGGTGAGTGTGGTGAGGGATTCAGTCAGAGCTCACATCTGCCTCCTCCTCAGAAGGTCCACACAGCAGAGAAACCCTACAGATGTCAGGTTTTTGCTCAAAGCTTAAATAAGAACTCCTCTCTTCCCCCTCATGAGCTTATTCACCCAGGAGAGAAGCTGTGTACATGTGACAGATGTGGGAAGGGCTTCTGTCTTAGCTTTGATCTTAACATTCCCTGTGTAGACAACAATGAAGAGAAAGTGTGTAAATGCGATATATACAATAAAGGCTTCAGTCAGACGTCACAACTTAAAGCCTATCAGAGAGCCCACCCTAGAGACAAAACATACAACTGGGAGGCACCTGACGGGACATTTAATCAGACTTCTGGTCTTCATCAGAGAGTTCACACTGGAGAGAGACCATATAAATGTGAGGTGTGTGGTAAGGGCTTCAGTAAGGCCTCAAATCTTCAAGCCCATCAGAGAATCCACACTGGAGAGAAACCCTACAAATGTGATGTGTGTGATAAGAACTTCAGCCGTAATTCCCATCTTCAAGCCCATCAGAGAGTCCATACAGGAGAAAAACCCTACAAATGTGACACCTGTGCTAAGGACTTCAGTCAGATCTCTCATCTTCAGGCCCATCAGAGAGTTCACACAGGAGAGAAGCCATACAAATGTGAGACATGTGGGAAGGGCTTCAGTCAGAGTTCACATCTTCAAGACCATCAGCGAGTCCACACTGGAGAGAAACCCTACAAATGTGATGTGTGTGGGAAGGGCTTCAGTTGGAGTTCACATCTTCAAGCCCATCAGAGAGTCCACACAGGAGAGAAACCGTACAAATGTGAAGAATGTGGGAAAGGCTTCATCTGGAACTCATATCTTCATGTTCATCAGAGGATCCATACAGGAGAGAAGCCTTATAAATGTGACATGTGTGGTAAGAGCTTCAGTCAGACGTCACATCTTCAAGCCCATCGGAGAGTCCATACTGGAGAGAAACCATACAAATGTTACTCATGTGGTAAGGGCTTTAGTAAGAGTTCGTGTCTTCAGGTTCATCAGAGAGTCCATAATGGTGATAAATCCAATGAACATGATGAATGTGGTCAAGGCGTTCTTCAAGACTTAGACTTCTCATTTTCCTCAGAAAATCCACACGGCAGAGAATATTTATAAATGTCATGTTTTAAGAATTCATTAGTGAGCTGAGTTTTTTACAATCATCTGAATTCTGTTGGAGTACACCTATGTTTTGTATGAATATGACCAATGCTTCGAGCAGAGCCCAAAATGTCACAGTTCTCAAGAAAACACACAACAGAGAATCCCTATAAGAATGGTATGAGAATTTTAATCAGAACCTTCATGTTTAATAGAGGCTCCAGGGGAAAGAGGCCTTTAAAAATGATAAGGTTGGGACTTGAACAAAGTATAATGATGGACATGGCAAAATCCATTTCTGCTAGAACGTAACTTCCCTGGAGGCAGAAACTTTGTTTACTGCTGTATGATCACGACCTTGAACCAGTGCCTAATAAATTGTAGATGCTCTGGAATTGTTTAACTTGATAGGAAAAACCTATCATAGATAGGATAAATATTTTCAAATTGTAATGTGTTCAATGCCAATTTGCCATGATAATTGTACTAGGAAAAAGAAAAGTATTCTCATAAGAAGCCTTAAAAAGGAATTCAAAGAAATGATCATTTAATAAAAATGCATAAAATCATGCAAACTCCAATATGAGTAATATTTTTGCAATTGGCTTCTCTCAGCTCAGCTTCACTTTTCAAACAGGAATGGGCTAAAGTTTTATCATTTAGGACTTTCTCTGTACAATATACTATCAGTTGTACATAGCATAAGTTTTGCAACTTTCTTTTTGGGGAGCTTTTGTGATGGGAACAAACTGAATGGAAAAAAAAAAGTCTCTTTTGTCCAGGCTAGAGTACAAGGGCATCATTATAGCTCACTGCAACCTCAAAACTTCTGGGCTTGAGCAATCCTGCTTCAGCCTCCTGAGTAGCTGAGCCTACAGGTGACACCATGCCCAGCTAAGTTTTCTATTTTTTGTAGAGACAGATTCTCACTATGTTGCTCAGGCTGGTCTTGAACACATGGCCTCAAGTGGTCCTCCTGCCTTGGCCTCCCAAAGTGCTAGGGTTACAGGTGGGAACCACCGTGCCTTTCCCCAACTGGTCTATAATTCTCTAAAGCTTCACGAGAAAAGATTGCGCAAAATAGGGGACCATCTTATAGCATGCATTCAGGATGTTGAACTAAGCTGTTAAGGGTGTAGAGCATTTTGGACAATATGCCGTACTTCTCAGATGCTTCAGTGGTTTTCAAGTTTGCTTGGTTGAAGGGTTTACTCAACTATATGTCCAGTGGAAGTAGGGAAAGGTGTCCCACAATTTTTTTCCTGGACCTTCCTGGACAATGGGTACTTAAGTTCCGTGATAGCTCAAGTTTCATGTTACCATCAGAAATATAGGGCCAGTAATGCTTTCCTTTGTCACCACCAGATACTAGGGTGAATTACTAGAGTTCGTAGTTTATATCAGTTCAGATGTTTTCAATTATAAGAAATAGAAAACCCAACTCAAACTAGTTGAAAGAAAAAGGTGGATTCATTGGTATGTTATAATTAAAAAGAAGACATGTAGGACAGAACATAGGCCTGGTTGAAATGGGGCTTTGGATCAATTCTTTATTTGAAAATAATACTTGAAATTGTTTTTTTATTATATAATAGTTGTACATATTTATGGGATGCATGTGATATTTTGATAACATGTACAATATGTAATGATTATATCAGGGTAACTGGGATATTCACCTCAAACATTTATCATTTCTTTGTGTTGGGAACATTCCAAGTTTTTTCTTCTATTTTGAAATAGACATTAAATTCTTAACTCCAGTCACCCTACTGTGCCATCAAACACTGGAACTTACTCCTTCTGTCTAACTGTATTTTTGCACCCATCAACCA
Organism: Mirza zaza; assembly: GCA_008750895.1. Classification (NCBI taxonomy): domain Eukaryota; kingdom Metazoa; phylum Chordata; class Mammalia; order Primates; family Cheirogaleidae; genus Mirza; species Mirza zaza. The sequence continues at coordinate 64,473 of VSMD01060081.1, read as the reverse complement.
ACCTCTCTTCATCCCTCCTAGCCGCCTGCCCTTCTCAGCCTCTGGTAACCACCATTCTGCTCTCTGTCTCCATGAGATCAACATTTTTAGGTCCCATGTATGAGTGAGAAAATACGATATCTGTCTTTTTGTGCCTGGTTTATTGCACATAAGGTAATGTCCTCTATTTCCATCCATGTTGCTGCAAATGACAGGATTTCATTCTTTTTTGTGGGATGAGTTCATTCTTTTTAATGGTTGAATAATGCCACATTTTCTCTATCCATTCATTCGTCAATGGACACTCAGGTTGATTCTGTATCTCGACTATTGTGAATAAAGCTACAAGAAACATGGGGGGTGCAGATATCTCTTCAATATTCTGATTTCCTTTCTTTTAAATCTATGCCCAGGAACAATCAAAATAATACAAAAAAGGCATTAATATGAGTAAAAGTAGAAACACCATTGTCATGTGTAAACTGAATATTGAACACTTTTCAGAATATCTCTTTATGCATGTGGAGGCATATCTATTTTTAAAAACTAGAAAAATGCATACTATTTTGAATTTTAATTTTATTCACTTCACAATCTGTTGGAAACACTTTCTATCAATATTGATCTGTATCTTAATTATGCAGTATTACGGTATACAGATGTACGATGAGTTAACTAATTTTCTACTGGTGAATGCTCACTTTGTGTCTTCCCAACAGCAGTTTGATGAAGAATTTAGAACAGTAACATTCATCTTCATGGACTTGTACTATTATTTCCTTGGAAGAAATTTCCGGAATTAGTGCTGTATCAAAGGAGCGTGCTCATTTCCCTAACCCTCATGAGCAATGGCTATGCAGCCTTAAATGGGTGACAATGGTGTGCTGGAACTCTTCTTGCTTACCAGAAGAAAAGAAATCTTATGTGGATGCAGATATTATACAGAGCCTCCTCAAATTGTCTACCGTTAAAGCCAAAATTCATCAGACTTTCCAGAACAAAAAGCTTAAATGACCAAAATCCAAGAGAAAGACAATAGAAACTGACCCCCAGGTGATCCAGATATGTGGCGTTATCAGATGTGGACAGAGTTATTCATGGTGTGCAGACCACTCAGATCCAAAGGCCATGGTCGTGCTCCGTTTTGTCCCACTTGGGGCATTTCAGGCAGCAGTGGAGGTGGCAGTGATCCAGCAGTGGGCTGCGGGTGCTGAGGGCTAAGGGGTCCCACAGGAAGTGGGGTTGAGCAGATTTGCCCAAGCCACAGCAGCGGGTGCCAGCCCATGGTCCCCTGCTCTGCCCAGGGCCCCCACTGGCAGCAGCTGGGAGGACAGAGCACACATCACCTGCCTGTGGGGCACACGTGAGCACCAGGATTCCCTTCTCCCACCCCACCTGAGAGGCGAGGGGGTGGCTGTAGTCACAGATCTGGGAAAAAGTCGTGTTCCAGGGTTGGCATGTCACAATGGTGCCAGCTGCAGTGCCCAGGGCTTGCAAGTGAGCCCTCAAGTCAGGTCTCTGCGTCAGTTGGGGGGCCTGCTGGGGTGGAGGGGCCCTTTTCAATGCTCTGTTTCCTGTATCCTCAGGTGAAGCGTGGAGGCTGGGATTCTCACCTTCATCTCTTTCCCACGTGTGCGCGCCTTCCCTAACGGTGCCCAGTCCTGCTGAGCAGCTGGCCCCACTCTTCCTCACTTCACTCTCACCTCCTCTCCGTGGACTCCCCGTGCTGTTGCTCAGACGATCAGCCCAAAGGTGGGTATCTAGTCACCACCTTCAATCTGTCCCATGACAGTGGCGTGGCCAGGCTGCTTCCAGTCTGCCATCTTGGCCTCCCCCAAGGACCCTTTTAATAACCCTAATCACAAGACCTTTAACACACTTAAGAAAAATGAACATACTTCTTTAATATCCTCAAATATCCTGTCAAGTGTTCATATTTTCCTGATCACCTCTAAATGGGGACTTTGACAATCCGTTTGCATTAAAGGCAAAATAGCAGAAGTGCTTAAGACTAGTAAGTTTTAATTTATCAATCACATTCATTTATAATGACTAGTTTTGACTTCAAGTCTCAGAGGGAACGGATGTATGATTTCACCATCAAATATGTTTGTTGAGGGTTTTTTTTTTTGAGACAGAGTCTCACTCTGTTGCCCAGGCTAGAGTGCCGTGGTGTCAGCCTAGCTCACAGCAACCTCAAACTCCTGGGCTCAAGCGATCCTCCTACCTCAGCCTCCCAAGTAGCTGGGACTACAGGCATGCACCATCATGCCCGGCTATTTTTTTCTATTTTTAGTTGTTTGGCTAATTTCTTTCTATTTATAGTAGAGACGGGGTCTCGCTCTTGCTCAAGTTGATCTCAAATTCCTGAGCTCAAGCAATCCTCCTGCCTCAGCCCCCCAGAGTGCTAGGATTACAGGTGTGAGCCACTGCGCCCGGCCTGCTGAAGGTTTTTATAAATCTCTATTTGTATTTTTTATGTAACCACCATTCCATTAGTACAGCTACCAAAATTTATAAAACTTAATACCCAGTTCGTATGCAGATTTCTTCAATTCTCTCCAGAAATGCCTTTTATTTCTTCTTTTTTTTTTTTATTTCAGAATATTATGGGGGTACAAACATTTTGGTTACATGTAATGCCTTTGCTTGCCCAAGCCAGGGCTAGAAACATGGGCTTCCCCTATACAGTGCCTTCTGTCTCATTAATTGTGAGTTTACTCATCTGACCAGTACCCAGTGAGTATTACCACCATGTGAGCACCTTAGTGTTGATCAGTTGGTACCAATTTGATAGCAAGTACATGTGGTGCTTGTGTTTCCATTCTTGTGATACCTCCCTTCAAAGGATGGGCTCAAACTCTATCCAGGGTAATATAAAAGGTGCTAGATCACCATTGTTTTTTGTAGTTGAGTAGTACTCCATGGTATACCTATACCACATTTTATTAATCCATGCGTATATTGATGGACACTTGGGTTGTTTCCACATCTTTGCAATCGTGGATTGTGCTGCCATCAACATTCAAGTGCAGATGTCTTTATTATAGAATGTCTTTTTTTCCTTTGGGTAGATGCCTAGTAGTGGGATTGCTGGATCAAATGGTATTTCTATTTTTAGCCCTTTGAGGTACCTCCAAATTACTTTCCACAGGGGTTGTACTAATTTGCGGTACTACCAGCAGTGTAAGAGGATTCCAATCTCTCCACATCCATGCCAGCATTTGTTTTGGGACTTTTTATAAAGGCCATTCTCACCGGAGTTAGGTGACATCTCATTGTGGTTCTGATTTGCACAGAAATGCCTTTTAAAACTGATTTGTTTGAATCACATTTCAACCCATGTCCCCATATGACATTTGGTCATTGATCTCTCCTATCTATGTCATTCATTTCTATGATGATATTTAGCAAAAAAATGGCATGATCAGATGTGTGATACTGAAATTAACTTTGTAAGATCTTTAATTCATTTCATAAATGTTTTTGAGCTCATCCTTTGAGTAAGCTACTACCGTGTTTCCCCAAAAATAAGACAGGGTCTTATATTTATTTTTCCTCAAGAAAACACCCTAGGGCTTATTTTCAGGGGATATGTTATTTTGCCCTCAAAGCCTCAGCTTGCAGCACACACAGGATGGCCGGGACCCGACAGGGGGAGCTGACCTTGTTGGTGGGGCTGCCCGCACCTTTCCGGTCACCTCTGGGATAGTAGCTGTCACGATGGGGCAGATGAGAAGGGCTCCTCGTCTTCTTTACTGCTCCACGACGAAATGCATGGGTTGTGCAGACACGCTGCATAGCCACGCCCATCACTAGGTCTTATTTTCGGGGTAGGGCTTATATTGCGCAAATGCTTAGAAATCCTGCTAGGGCTTATTTTATGGGTAGGTCTTACTTTCGGGGAAACACGGTATACTAGGTATCCTGGGATACAGCAGTGAATATAACAAAGTTCTCTGCTCCCATATCACTTGGAAGGAGTTGACAAATAATAAACAAGTAAAGAAATAAATATGCAAGATAGCAATGCATGCTATGAAGACAATAAAATGGCCTAGAATGACTGTGGGTGGGGCCTTAGGTGTAAGTTTTCTGTCTAAGGCCAGTTGTGACCAGGGACATGGACATGTGCAAACTAGTCATGAGGTGGGAGACATTCATTGTGCAGTCATTCAGTGGGAGACAATGAGACATTCTGCTACTTTAGTCATAGTACAAAGGGAGTTAATTCATCAACAAAGGATCAATAGGATTTACAGTTTTGTATGGTAAGTTGGAGAAGGCTACTTTCATGAGAAAGCTACAGGACACAGAAGAGTTGCAGTCTGGAGGGAGATTGCGATGAGTGTTTTGTCCTAGTGTTAGGCTGGCTTGTCCTTCCTGGTTCTGATCTGTCTCCACCCCAAGGCTGCAAGTTTCTTGCAGTGCAGGGACTGGGTCATGTTCCCTGGGTGCCCAGCAAGAGGAGGGCAGCGAGGAGCACTTCCGTGAGTGTCAGAGCTCGGCGAGCTGCCCAGGAGGCAACTGGAAATGGGCTGGCAGCTCAGTGAGATTGTCTCCAGAATTCCTGAAAATTCCTGAAAAGGACGCGGTGGCTCACACCTGTAATCCTAGCACTCTGGGAGGCCGAGGCGGGAGGATTGTTTGAGCTCAGGAGTTCAAGACCAGCCTGAGCAAGAGCGAGACCCCCGTCTCTAGTAAAAATAGAAAGAAATTAGCTGGACAACTAAAAATATATAGAAAAAATTAGCCAGGCATGGTGGTGCATGCCTGTAGTCTTAGCTTCTTGGGAGGCAGAGACAGGAGGATTGCTTGAGCCCAGGAGTTTGAGGTTGCTGTGAGCAAGGCTGATGCCATGGCACTCTAGCCCAGGCAACAGAGACTCTGTCTCAAAAAAAAAGAATTCCTGAAAATGATTTGAAGAAACAAAAGAGAATCAAAGTATGTAGATTATCATCGCTTATTTCTTTGACTTTTAGTGGGGCACAAAAACCAGCAGTTCTTTTGAACCATTCAAAAATTGATGAGTTACTGATAATTGCTTAGTAATCTAAGGTACTATACTAGTTGACTTAGAAACAAACTAGCCCTAATGAATACTGCCTGTGTCTATCATGTGAGGTTAATCGTGGCTCACATTTATTGGCCAGGCCATGAGCCATGTGCAGTTTCCACAGCTGGACACATATTAAGTCATTTATTTTTCATAATATCCTCAATATTAGCCTCCTTCTACAATGACAAAACAGAGACAGAGATTCATGTACCTACACAATGTCACATAACACTTAAACCTTGGCAACCTGTGCTCTTGGGCACAACACTCTGGTTTTGTGAGAAAAAAAAGAAAACCATGAGAAAGTCTCTGGGAGCCCGGGCCATTGTAGCTGAAAGTCAAGGGTAAGCAGTCAACTGTGAGGTACATGGCCCAGAAGGAGCGGCATGGATAAAAGTTTTGAGGCTGTTGTGGGGGAGAGTGAATGATTCATTGTGGCTGGACATTTCGGTGTGGGGAGAAAACTAGGCACAGACTTGGAAAGTTCTCATATGTTGCTTGCTAAAGAATGAAGCTTTTGGCAAGGATGTGGAGAGATTGGAACTTTTGTGCACTGTTGGTGGGAATGTCAGATCGTGCAGTCACTACGGAAAATAAGCATAGTGTTGGCCAGGCACGGTGGCTCACACCTGTGATCCTAGCACTCTGGGAGGCCGAGGCGGGCGGATTGCTTGAGGTCAGGAGTTCGAAACCAGCCTGAGCAAGAGCAAGACCCCATCTCTACTATAAATAGAAAGAAATTAATTGGCCAACTAATATATAGAGAAAAAATTAGCCGGGCATGGTGGCGCATGCCTATAGTCCCAGCTACTCGGGAGGCTGAGGCAGAAGGATCTCTTGAGCCCAGGAGTTTGAGGTTGCTGTGAGCTAGGCTGACGCCACAGCACTCACTCTAGCCTGGACAACAAAGCGAGACTCTGTCTCAAAAAAAAAAATAATAAGCATAGTGTTTCCTCAAGAAATTAAAAACAGAATGACTAGATGATCCAGCAATTTCACCTCTGGTTTCACTTCGGCTAAAAGAATCAAAAGCAGAATTTCTAGGAGATATTTTCACCTGTGTTGATAGCAGAATTAGTCACAGTACCTAGGAGGTGGGAACCACCCAGGTGTCCACTGATGGTTGACTAGATCACCAAAATGTAGCATATAACACACGAGGGGTTGTTATTTAGCTGTGAATGTTCTAACCTCAGAATCTATAAATATGTTACCTTGTATGGCAAAAGTTAACGTGATTGAGATTAAGGATCTTGAAATGGGGAGATTGGTTTATCCAGGTGAACTCAATGTAATCACAAGGCCTTATAAGAGAAAGGCAAGCAGGGAGAGAAGATTCTACGCAGGTACTTTTGGAGAGGGAGGAAGGAGCTACGAGCAGCGGGAAGAGGCAAAGAACTGACTCTCCCCTGGACGTTCCAGAAAGAACCAGCCCTGCCAACACCTTGAGGTCAGCCGGAACTGTAAGAGAATAAGTGTGTTTTGTTTTTAGCCACTAGGTACGTGCTAAGTTTTCTACAGCAGTCGTAGGAAAATGAGCCACTCCTCACCTGTCCTTTTGCTGATGCCATTAGCATCCCTGTCATCTGCATTTGTCATCAGAACAGCCCAGGGACAAGGTGAGGAGTCCAGGCGCTGGAATCAGAGCTGGGTTCAGGTCCAGCCATGCCACTTGCCAGCTCTGTGACCAGCTCTTAACCTCACTGAACTCGGCCTCCTCGTTTGTTCATTGGGAAAAACAATCACCATTGTTATCATTAGTATTGAGAATTTCTCTCATGAGCCAGGCCCTGGACTAAACTTTCCTTAAATCAGCTCACTAAGCTCCCAAACAACCCTAGGGCTTGGGTTTTGTTGTCACTAAGGATTGTTCAATGAAACAGAAACTCTTGGCGTTTTTGTTTAACAAGAGAAACGTAACAAAGCCGTAGGTTTCATTAGTCCATGAACAGAGCAGAACAGAGACATGCCTTTGAGCCTTTTCTGGCTTTAGAAAGAAATTTTCACCAGCCATGATTCTACCTGAGAAAGCAAATAGAAAATATCAATGTCAAAAAAACAAAAAAAAAAGTGCTAAGTGACAAACAAGCAAAGCCGGCAGTCAGAATCTCTCAGTTGTCAAAGATGAAAGTCCCTGACATCTAGGTGTCTTCCAAGCACATTTGCAAGGATGGCTTTAGGACACAGAATAGCTTCCTGCTTCTCTGCAGCTACCAGGAAACGGGGCTCCCCTTTGGAGAGCTCCAACAGCCTGTCCCCATTCCCCTGTGTCATCCTCACAACCCTAAGACGGCAGGCACTACTGTTACTCTCAACTGGTAGATGACGTCATTGACATGACCAAAGTTATTAGGCCAGTTAGTAGCATGGCCGGGATTTGAACTTGGGCATTTTGGCCCCAGCACCCGCCCTGGGGATGGGTATATTCTCCTGCCTCTCCTTTCTGCATTTCAAGGGAGCAGAGTGGCTGACCGGGAGGGGAAGAGGAATGTTAGTGTTATTTTTTTAATTTACTTATTTTTCTGAGACAGAGTCTCACTTTGTTGCTCAGGCTAGAGTGAGTGCCGTGGCGTCAGCCTAGCTCACAGCAACCTCAAACTCCTGGGCTCAAGCGATCCTCCTGCCTCAGCCTCCCGAGTAGCTGGGACTACAGGCATGCGCCACCATGGCCGGCTAGTTTTTTCTACATATATTAGTTGGCCAATTAATTTCTTTCTTTCTTGGTTTTTTTTTTTTACAATAGAGACGGGGTCTCGCTCTTGCTCAGGCTGGTTTCAAACTCCTGACATCAAGCAATCTGCCCGCCTGAGCCTCCCAGAGTGCTAGGATTACAGGTGTGGAATATTAGTGTTATTGATCACAGCTGGCAGCGTGTTCTTGTCCCACCATGGCCTAGTGGTAGCTAAAATCTAGCCCACTCTCTCTCTGCTCATTAAGCTGTGTGTGGCTGCATCTGCTTGGGGACAAGCACACCGATTATTATAATTTGCAATGAGTGGACACATCTTTTTTTTTTTTTTTTTTTTTTTTTTTTTGAGGCAGAGTCTCACTTTGTTGCCCAGGCTAGAGTGAGTGCCGTGGCGTCAGCCTAGCTCACAGCAACCTCAAACTCCTGGGCTCAAGCAATCCTACTGCCTCAGCCTCCCCAGTAGCTGGGACTACAGGCATGCGCCACCATGCCCGGCTAATTTTTTCTATATATATTAGTTGGCCAATTAATTTCTATTTATAGCAGAGATGGGGTCTCGCTCTTGCTCAGGCTGGTTTCGAACTCTTGATTTCAAGCAATCCTCCCGCCTCGTGCTCCCAGAGTGCTAGGATCACAGGTGTGAGCCACCGAGCCCGGCCCCTGACACATCATCTTTCCATCTCCTCAAGAGGAATAAAGGATGATGTTAAATATTTAGTATCTGCAATTTGCTGGTGTTGACTACAGAAAAATTCAACCTTTTAAAGCATTAAAGTTAGTTTTATTCAGAAATTTTACTGAGGCCTACAGCCCAGGAAGAGTCTTCCTGGGCTGTAGGCCCAACACAGTGGGAATTTACACTAAAGCAGAATCTCATCAAACTTTGGGTGTAAGACCACATCTAGTTATAGATTAAAGAAGCATCATCACGAACACTTTCAAGCGAGATTTTATGTGTAGGAAAACACAAGGATGAGGGGCATTTATCTTTTAAGGAAAATAGTGACTTGTGCAAGAGACATGTGAGCCGTCCTGTTCTGTCTTCAAGCATTTTTTCCATCGAGAGGACGTGATCACAAGAGTCGGCGATTTTGTGAAATTGGCAAGAAGAAATGAGTTAACCTGGCTTGTGGCACTTGTTACTTTCACACTGGGGGTTTGCTTTTTAGTTTTTAAATGTGTTTTTAATTTGTGTTCTCATTTTTGTTTCACAAACAATAGTGTAAAAGGGAGTCAAAATTTTAAATACAAAATTCCTACGTTACTACTGTGCTTACAAATCAGCTGTTTTCAGTTCTTTAAAATGTGGATCCTAGGTGTGATGGCTTACACCTGTAATGCCAGCACTTTGGGAAGCCAAGGCAGGAGGATCGTTTGAGACCAACCTGGGCAACATAATAAGACTCTATCTCAAAAAAAAAAAAAAAAAACCAAACCAACCTATATGAATTATATTTGCTATAGTAGAATAGTTATGGGGTTTTTCTGTTTTTTTTTTTTTTATTCTTTATTTTATTTTTTTTAATGTAATTTAATTTTTGTTTTTGAGACAGTCTCACTCTGTTGCCAGGCTAGAGTGCCGTGGCATCAGCCTAGCTCACAGCAACCTCAAACTCCTGGGCTCAAGTGATCTTCTTGCTTCAGCCTCCTGAGTAGCTGGGACTACAGGCATGTACCACCATGCCCAGCTAATTTTTTTTTATTAAAATATTTAAAAATATTTTTACTTTTTATTTTTTCTTTAGTAAACTTACAACTGTTTTTATGAGCTAGCTAATTTTTTTAAAGAAACATTTTATAGTTGTCCAGCTAATTTCTATTTTTTTTTTTTTAGTAGAGACGGGGTCTCGCTCTTGCTCAGGCTGGTCTCGAACTCCTGAACTCAAACAATCCACCTATCTCTGCCCCACAGAGTGCTAGGATTACAGGTGAGAGCCACCGTGCCCAGCAAGTTATAGTTGTGAATCATGTGGTTTTTTTAACCGATTTTTATAGTAGCTTTGAGACATAATCTGCATATGATACAATTCACCCATTTAGCATGTAAAATCCAGTGATTTTTTTTTTTTGTATATTCAGATTTATGAAACCATTACCATAGTCAGTTTTAGAACATCTTCATCACCTTATAAAGAAACCCCATACTTTGGAGCTGTCACCATTCTCAATCCTTTTCCTCCCAGTGCTAAACAACTACTAATCTACTTTGCTGTCTCTCTAGCTTTGCCTATTCTGGGCATTTCATAAGAATGGACTCATATGGCCTTTTGTGACTGGCTTCTTTGGCCTAGAATGTTTTCAAGATTCATCCATGTTGTCATATATATTGCTATTTCATTCCTATTTATGGATGAATCATATTCTGTTGTACAGTTGTGGTATACTTCATCTGTTCATCAATTAATGGACATTTGGATTGTTTACACCTTTTGGCTATTGTATATAATGCTGCTATAAACATTTATGTTCAAGTTTTTTATGTATATATACTGAGGAGTAGAATTGCTGGATCATATGGTAACTCTGTTTAACCATTTCATGCTTCCATTTTACAAAGTGGCTACAAGATTTTACATTCCCACTAGCAGCATGGGATGCATCTAGTTTCTCCACATTCTTGTCAATACTTGTTATCAGACTTTTGGATTCTAGCCATCTTTGTGGGTATGAAGTGGTACCTCATTATATGGTTTTGATTTGCATTTTCTAATTACTAATCTGATTATTTTTCATTGGGTTATTTGATATTACTGAGTTGTATCTAGAGCATATAAAATTTTCCTACATATCCCTTATCAGATGTATGATTTGCAAATATTTTCTCCTGTGGGTTGTGTTTTCACTTTATTGGCAGTGTCCTTTGGATACATTTTTTTTCTTTTCTTTTTTTTTTTTTTTTTTGAGGCAGAGTCTTGCTTTGTTGCCCAGGCTAGAGTGAGTGCCGTGGCGTCAGCCTAGCTCACAGCAACCTCAAACTCCTGGGCTCAAGCCATCCTCCTGCCTCAGTCTCCCAAGTAGCTGGGACTACAGGCATGCGCCACATGCCTGGCTAACTTTTTCTATGTATATTAGTTGGCCAATTAATTTCGATTTATAGTAGAGATGGGGTCTCGCTCTTGCTCAGGCTGGTTTTGAACTCCTGACCTAGAGCAATCCTCCCGCCTCGGCCTCCCAGAGTGCTAGGATTACAGGCGTGAGCTGGGCCAAGAAACATTTTTAAATTTTGTTAAAGTCCAATGTATCAAGTTGTTGTTATTGCTCATATTTTTGGTGAAAATCCTAAGAATCCATTTCTAAATCTGAAGTCATGCAGATTTACCTCTGTTTTCTGAGATTTTTATAGTTTTAGCTCTTACATTTAGATCTTTGATCAATTTGGGGTTAATTTTGTACATGGTGGGAGTTAATTGTCAGTTTCATTCTCTTCCATCCAGCTGTCCAGTATCGTTTGTTAAAAAGACCAATCTTTCCCCCCGTTGAATGGTCTTGGCACCCTGGTTGAAAATGAGTTGCCCATAGACATATGGTTTTACTTTTGGACATCCGATTTCATTTTGTTGATCTATGTCTAATTCTTATGCCAGCACCACACTGTCTTGGCCACTGTTACTTTGTAGTAAGTTTTGAAATCACAAAGTATGAGTCCTCTGATTTTTTTCATCTGTCATCTTATTTTGATGCATTTCAAAGTAAGTTGAAGATAGTATACTGCAACATTAACAGAAGTTCAATATTTGTTTATAAATCTTATTTTTTTATTTTGGGGTACAATTTACATGTACTGAAATGTATATATATTAACTGGACTACTCAGTGTTTTCCAAAAACTGAATATATCCATACAATCTAAACCCCTATCAAAATAAAAAATATTACCATTATCCCAGACAATTCCATCATGCCCCTTCCCTGGACATTCCTATATCTTCTTCTCCCCCACCATAAGACATATCACTGTTTTGATGTTTTATTATAAATTAGATTTGCCTGTTCTATTTTTTTGTTATTTTTAGTGTCTGACTTTGTTATTTGCTTTGTTTCTTAGGTCTTCTTTTAAAAACTTTATGAAAATTTTCAGACAGTAAAATTGAAAAATCTGTTGGATTGCCCATTTTTATTATAAAGTGTTCTAAGTGTCTAGTAACAATTTGTCTTAAAGTCAATGTTTTATAATAATGTTGGCCATCGAAGCTCTTTTAGTTGTTTGCATGGTATCTTTTCCTTTTCTCTTGTGTCCTTATGGGACATCTTATTCTTCAGCTTTTCCTTGTAAGCTTTTTGTTTAATTCATTGTTTGCCCCTTCTATTGTCAACTGCTGCGGGCCACCAAGATGTTAAGACATTCTATGTGCACATTCTCCACTTTCCATTCCCCTAGGCCAGAGGTCCTCAAACTTTTTAAACAGGGGGCCAGTTCACTGTCCCTCAGACCATTGGAGGGCTGGACTATAGTTTTAAAAAAACTGTGAACAAATTCCTATGCACACTGCACATATCTTACTTTGCAGTATAAAAACAAACAGGCAAAAGCACCTGCATATGGCCTGCAGGCGATAGTTTGAGGATGTCTGCCCTAGGCTTTTAGAACTGGGAAAGTTCAATTGAGGTCAGATAAAGACAAGCCTTTTGAGTGCGGTCTTCCAGGGAATCGGCACATTGGTCAAATAATTCTTCAACTGAAGCTTGAAAGAGCTTCAGTTCTGTTCTGCTTCTTCCAATATCAGGACTGCAGATTCTTATTTTCCAAGGCTATAGCTGAGCTGGGGAATGGGAGATGGGACCGGGCTAAGTTAAAACACGACAAATCTCACACTGTTACTGAAATTCAGCTGTTTTTCTTGACTAAACACTCTCTGGGTTGCTTCAGACCTTTGGTTCATTGCCAGAATTCTGAAAAGGTCAATTCTATTTTTTGCTAATTTTAAAAATTACTTTGACATAGGGTGAACTTTCAAGGCCCTTTACTCTGCCATTTTTGCTAAATATTCTTGTGCAAGTATTTTCATTGAGTTATGTTTTTATTTATCCCAGATAAATACCTGGTAGGGTAAATGTTGGATTATAGGATAAATGTATGTTAAGTTTAAAAAAAAAAAAAAAAAAAAAAAAAAACACCAGGAATCTCTCCCCAACTAGACAACTGCACTGGCAGAATACCATATAGTTAAGCTTACATGAGGTTCTTAGAGTAATCACAATCAGAGACTGTCAGGAGAAGGAAGGTTGGAGAAGCTGAAGGGAGGCGAAATGGGGATTTATCGTTTAACGGGTCTAGAATTTCAGTTTTACAAGATGAAAAGAGTTACAGAAAAAGATGGTGGTGGTTGTACAACATAATGTATTTAATACTAAATTGTACATTTAAAAATGATTAAGCTGGTAAATTTTATATGTATTTTCACACAAAAAATTGGGAGTGAATACCAGACTTTTTCCCCAAAAGATGTATAATTTGCAATCCAAACATCTGAAGTTTCCAGATGTTCTATACTTCATCACAAATGTCATATAAACTGAATCATAAAATTGAAATATCACATAATTGAATCATATGTTGTATATGGCTTATACAGTTAACATACAATTTGAGATTTGATATTGTGTTAATCCATTCATTCCTTTTTAATTCTATATCATGGTATGGATATCAATTGATGATATAGATCACAATTTGATTTTCCATTGACCAGTTAAGGTACATATAGTTTACTTCCTGCTTTTGGCTCTTATGAATAATATGCTGTAATCATTTGCATACAGGGTATATTTTAATGTGTGTTCTCTTCATACATTGTTGGATTTTCATTTGCTAATATTTTGTTAAGAATTTTTATATCTTGTGTTCATTAGCGATATTAGTAGTTTTATTTCTTTATCTAGTTTTGTTATTAGGATAATAATGGCTTCATAGAATGTTCCCTGTGCTATTTCCTGTAAGTTATTGTCGAGAATTGGTTTAATTTCTTCCTTAAATGTTTGGTAGACTTTACCAGTGAAACTATCTGAGCCCCATGCGCTTTTTTTAGAAAATTAACTATTGGTTCAATTTCTTTGATAGACAAAGGACTAGTCAGATTACCTATTTTTCATATAAGCTTAGGTAGAATGTGTCTTTTAAGGAACTGGTCCATTTCATCAGTTGTCCTCAAGTTCGCTCACTCATTACAGTCATCTAGTGAATTTATCTCATATGTTGCATTATTCAGTTCTAGAATTTCCATTTGGCTTTTTTTTTTCATTTTCTATTTTTCAGCTGATATTTCTTATCTTTGCCTTCAATATAGGCATATTTTCATTTTTTTATTTCAGCATATTATGGCGGTACAAATGTTAAGGTTACGTATATTGCCCATGCCCCCCCTCCCCTCCCACCCACCGGACACCCAATAAATGTTATTCCTATATGTCCACTTAAGTGTTGATCCATTAATACCAATTTGCTGGTGAGTACATGTGGTGCTTGTTTTTCCATTCTTGAGATACATCACTTAATAGAATGGGTTCCAACTCTATCCAGGAAAATATAAGAGGTGCTATATCACCTTTGCTTCTTAAAGCTGAATAGTACTGCATGGTATACATATATCACATTTTATTAATCTACTCATATATTGATGGGAACCTGGGTTGTTTCCACACCTTTGAAATTATGAACTGTGCTGCTATAAACATTCAAGTGCAGGTGTCCCATTCGTAGAGTGTCATTTGATCTTTTGGGTAGATGCCCAGTAGTGGAATTGCTGGATCAAATGGTAGATCTACTTGTATCACTTTAAGGTATCTCCATATTGCTTTCCACAGAGGTTGAACCAGTTTGCAGTCCCACCAGCAGTGTAGGAGTGTTCCTCTCTCTGCATTCACACCAACGTTTATTGTTTGGGGACTTTTTGATAAAGGCCATTCTTACTGGAGATAAGTGATATCTCATTGTGGTTTTGATATGCATTTCCCTGATGATTAGAGATGTTGAGCATTTTTTCATGTTTGTTGGCCTTTATTTTCTTGTCTTTTGAAAAATTTCTGTTCATGTCCTTTGCCCACTTTTTTTGATAGGGTTGTTTGAATTTTTTCTTGCTGATTTTCCTGAGGTCTAAATAAATTCTAGTTATCAGCCCTTTATTGGATATGTAGCTTGTGAATATTTTCTCCCATTCTGTGAGTTGTCTGTTTGGTCTCTTGACAATTTCTTTGGCTGTACAGAAGCTTTTTAATTTGATCAGGTCCCATTTATTTTTGTTGCTGCTGTGATTGCCTTTGGGGTCGTCTTCATAAATTCTTTGCCTAGGCCAATGTCTAGAAGAGTATTTCCAATATTTTCCTCTAGGATTCTAATAGTTTCACACTTAATGTTCAAGTCTGTTACCCAGCGTGAGTTGATTTTTGTGAGAGGTGAAAGGTGTGGATCCTGTTTCAGTCTTCTGCATGTGGCTATCCAGTTTTCCCAGCACCATTTATTAAATAATAATTCTTTTCCCTAGTGTATGTTTTTGTCTGCTTTGTCGAAGATTAGTTGGCTATATGAGGATGATTTTATATCTGGGTTCTCTGTTCTGTTCCACTGGTCAATGTCCCTGTTCTTGTGCCAGTACTCTTGCCACTGGTCTCCAGGCTACTTGGGAGGTCTCTGCTTCCAGTTCTCCTCCACCACCTCCTCCCCTGGAGTCTCCTGTGGTCTCAGGTACCCCTTCTTCTGACCCTCCTCCGATGTATGCTTGTCTGCTTGCTTCTTCTAATTTCTCCTAGAATCTGCCTTTTCTGCAGAGACACTCTGTCTGGTGGTGGTTCTCATCCGCCATCTTGCTCTGCCCCTCCAGCATATTTTCATTTTTAAGCATAGTTATAGCTTTTTAGAATCTTGTCTACTGATTTCAATGTCTGGATTGTCTTAAGGTTGATCTCCATTGATTTTTTTTTTTTCCCCTTGAAAATGGGGCGTGTTTTTTGTTTTCATTTATAAAGTAACTTTAATTATATCCTGAATTATTATGATTAGTATATTGAAGAAATCTGGATTCTATTTTCCTCCAGGGAATATTGACTTTCTTTTTTATATTTTTATTAGACAGGTGGACTCAAATTTTCTTTCCTGTGGGTGATGGCTCAAATTTCAATTCAGCTCTCTTAGTATTGGCTTGGTCGCTTCAAGTATTCTGTGCCCTATATAGTTGAGATAGCAACAATCATTTATTCACAGAATTTGGGGCTTTCCTTCTCTCTCCTTCCCTGGGTATCCTCCCCACATCATTTTCCAGCAGCATTGTGTTAGTCTTGAACTCTCTTTTTATAGCTTTTTTTAAGCCAGCAAACTGAAGGTTTTCCATCAGAGTTTTAGCTGCCCTATATAGTACAGCCTGGGATTTGCTTTCAGCCTAAAAGCCATAGAAATAGGGTCTCCCTGTGTCATTCCCTTCAAAGTGTTGAAACCATCCCAGGATGTACCTTTGTTCATTCTCCAGTGCCTTTGGAGATGCACATGCACGCACGTAGGCGTGTGCACACATACTTGCATACATTGAGAAACAAACATAAACATCTAAAATATACAAATATATTTTTAATATTTGGCCTAAAGTTTACAGTTGCCATCTGTTGGAATTTTGGTGCAATGGGAACTACTTGTTTATATCACAAGTGGAACTCCCTGTTTCAAAGCACATTTAACATATTTCCATCATTCTTATCTCACTCTTCAGTTACTTGTTCACATTTCTATCCTAGTAAACAACAAACCTCTAAAGCAGCGCTTCCCGATAGATCATGACAACTCATCAGATGCTTCAGAGATTAACTTGTTAACAGCAGTTGATCAATTTCCAAAGTATGAAATTATTTTTTAACATCTCCAGGAGTGTTGGCATCATTATTATATATATATTTTTTTTATTTTTTGAGACAGTCTCACTCTATTGCCCATGCTAGAGTGCTGTGGCGTCAGCCTAGCTCACAGCAACCTCAAACTCCTGGGCTCAAGCAATCCTCCTGCCTCAGCCTCCCAAGTAGCTGGGACTACAGGCATGTGCCACCATGCCCGGCTAATTTTTTCTATATATTTTTAGTTGGCCAATTAATTTCTTTCCATTTTTGGTAGAGACAGGGTCTGTCTCTTGCTCAGGCTGGTTTCGAACTCTTGACCTTGAGTGATCTGCCTGCCTTGGCCTCCCTTGGCTTAGAAATCATAAACATTCTTCCAGCTTTCCTTGCTGCTAGAGGTTGACATGAGACACAGTTCTAAGCAAAGGACATAAGGGGAGAGTATTTCCTTTTCCAGACATATGGGAAAAACCTTGACTGGCAAAGAGGACATGAAGGAACTACTGGGGAGTCAAAAGTTGGCTGCAGTGATGGATTTTAGGTCCTTGTGATTTCAAAGTGTTAAAGCAAAAACAAAGAACGTGAGCTGCAAAATAAGAGTTGGTGACTAAATGGAGTGCTGCTTCCATATGTGACTTTGGAGAGGTTTCAGTTTTCCTGGTAAGGTAGTAAGATGTTACAATGGGAGTCAGTGGCTGAGGTGCTAGAAAAGACAAGATCATTGGTGACACAGGGGTCAAGGACCTGAGGGGGCAAAGTTTTGGAAGTAGACGATACAGTATGATCTGCAAGTACTGTGACAAGACTAGTGACAGACTGAACTTGCAGATAAAATTTTTTTTTTTTTTTTTTAAACAGAGTCTTGCTTTGTTGCCCAGGCTAGAGTGAGTGCTGTGGCGTCAGCCTAGCTCACGGCAACCTTAATCTCCTGGGCTCAAGCGATCCTTCTGCCTCAGCCTCCCGAGTAGCTGGGACTACAGGCATGTGCCACCATGCCCGGCTGATTTTTTTTTTTTTTTTTCTATATAAGTTGTCCAATTTCTATTTATAGTAGAGATGGGGTCTCGCTCTTGCTCAGGCTAGTTTCGAACTCCTGACCTCGAGCAATCCGCCCACCTCGGCCTCCCAGAGTGCTAGGATTACAGGTGTGAGCTACCGTGCCCAGTGCCCGGCCTGGAGATAAAATCTTAAAGATCAGTCAAATGAGACAGAAAGAAATCCTCAAGAAATGAGAAAGAACAATCGGAGATTGGTAGATGACTGGATAAAGAAGGGATAGTAGGTAGTATATAGTTTGACATGAAAATTAATGCTGGTGGCAGAATGCGGAAGAGAGAATAGTTTGGAAAGAACAATGACCAAGACACATACCTACGTGATGTCCAGGCCTAGTGGTACAGGTTGTAAGAGAAAAAACAGACCATTTGAAAGAGCTAGAGAGTCCTGGGGCTGGGGTGGGAGTGGGAAGTAACCAACATTATTCATTGAAATTTCATAGTAGTTATTAAGATGCTTCCTTTACAGGAGGAAATAGTCTTTAGTAAAATTTTGAAGTCTCAAAGCAACTACGTCAACTGCAGAAATTGGTGGTAAACTAATGTTCTCTTGACCCTAAAAAGTCTATACTCACCATTCCCTTTGTATTACACATTTTAAAATCCTAGAACACTTCAACTATAAAGGGAAATACAAGGAATTAAACAACTTTTCTACTAACAAACCACCCAGCTTTAGTAAGTCTACCTACTTTCTACCATGTCATATAATCTCTCCATTCCCGTGGAGTATCTACTCAAAGAAATATAAGGCAATCATTAAAATTAATTCCATGAAAAATGTAGAACAGCGAAAGGTACTGGTATATTTCTAAGGAGGTAAATTGAAAACTAATAAAAATGTTGTCTAAATATAAGGAAATAAATATAAATGAAAATATATTAGAGGCCTGGTAGATTATAGTTTCGTTGTAATCTATTTCCCAATTTTTAAAATAAAAATGTGGAGGGGGTATGGAAAGAGAATACAACACAAAAAAATCTAACTTTGTTTCATATGAATACCATAATTAGATTGAATGAGGATAAAAAATAACTTGTCCAAGTATCTCAGGAACAAAGTATTTTTATCCATATATACTTTTTCTAAAGAGAAAAAGACCTGTGAACAAAATCTTGAATACTACAGATTGCTTTTTCTGCAGTGGTATTATTTAGGAACTCTAAAACTACTTGTGTGTATTGGATGACTGATCATATGAGTAAACATACTGATACTAGTGGCCAATTTCTTTCTTTTTTTTTTTTGAGACAGAGTCTTGCTTTGTTGCCCAGGCTAGAGTGAGTGTCGTGGTGTCAGCCTAGCTCACAGCAACCTCAAACTCCTGGGCTCAAGCGATCCTTCTGCCTCAGCCTCCCGAGTAGCTGGGACAACAGGCATGCACCACCATGCCCGGCTAATTTTTTCTACATATTAGTTGGCCAATTAATTACTTTCTATTTGTAGTAGAGATGGGGTCTCGCTCTTGCTCAGGTTGGTTTCGAACTCCTTACCTCGAGCAATCCTCCCGCCTCGGCCTCTCAGAGTGCTAGGATTGCAGGCGTGAGGCACCGCGCCCGGCCACTAGGGGCCAATTTCTGATGCTTGGAGAAAGTAAATTGGAATGGGAAAAGACCTTAGAATGCTGCAATGCTTATTTGAAATTATACATACACACACTCACACACTCTTATCCCAATAATGAGTGTGTGTATATATATCACTCAGACCTTTGTTGCTAAATACCATTTTCCATCAAAAGGAATCATGGCTCTATTATCTATGGCTGCAGTAGGGACTATACAAGATAAACCGAGCAATTTTTTTTTTTTTTTTTGATACAGTCTCGCTTTGTTGCCCAGGCTAGAGTGAGTGCCGTGGCGTCAGCCTAGCTCACAGCAACCTCAAACTCCTGGGCTCAAGCTATTCTCCTGCCTCAGCCTCCCGAGTAGCTGGGACTACAGGCATGTGCTACCATGCCCGGCTAATTTTTTTCTATCTATATATTAATTGGCCAATTAATTTCTATTTATAGTAGAGATGGGGTCTCGCTCTTGCTCAGGCTGGTCTCGAACTCCTGACCTTGAGTGATCCCCTAGCATTTTACTGTACCAGAAAACAAGGGTTGATACTGATGATAGAGAGGCTGGTGGGTTGGGGAGAGAAGCTCTTCTAACTCTTCTAATAGTAGACTATAAATATTTATGCTAATATTTTGCCAATTGGCAATAGGAGGAGTGGAGTAAGAATGTCATCACTTTGCTATCATCATAGTAATAACTGATTCAATCATTCATGAACACTAAAACTGGTGGGTGAAAGACTAATGAGGCAGTTACATAGTCTCAAAGATAAATCCACAAATTACTTATTAATTTGAAAGGTAAAACAGAAAATTTACGGTGAAGAAACCTGGCAGGCATGTTTGTCGAAGTAGTCAAAGCCGATATAACCAGTGAAACAAACATCATGTGTTTCTTACTGTGATACACTGAGAAGTATTTAACATTCAGGTTCATACTCAGGCCATGACGTTTTACTTGAATCTAAGTGTGAGGAATCAAATTCTAATTTAGGGATGTTCTACACAATAACTAACCTGTACTCTTCAAAAATGCCCATTCCTGAAGGACAAAGAGTGTAGAACTGATCCAGATTAAAGAGGCCAGGTGCGGTGGCTCACTCCTGTAGTCCTAGCACTTTGGGAGGCCGAGATGGACCCCTGGTTTCAAGCAGTCCTCCCAAGACCAGCATGGGCAACATAACAAGACGTCATCTCTACAAAAAACAAAAAAGCTAGCCAGGCAGGGTGGCTCGCATCTGTAGTCCCAGCTTCTAGGGAGGTTGAGGTGGGAGGATCACTTGGGCCCAGTTCAAGGCTGCAGTGAGCTGTGATCATGCCACTGTGCTCCAGCCTGGGTGACAGAGTGAGACCATGACTCTACCACACACACAAAAAGACTAAAGAAACATGACAGTAAAATACAGGGCATAATACATTTTGGAGTGGACTGTGAAACAGAAAACGCTATAAACATATAATAGGGCAATTGTGGGATTTGAACAAACTATATATGAGGAAATATTACTGTATCAATATATGCAACGGTCATAAAATAGGATTACAAATTATTCTGTGCCCCCTTTGATTGTGGCTAGACTTTTGTGACTGTCTCAACAAACTGAGGCAGAAGTGATGTCATAACTTCCAAGGCTAGATTAGAAAAGGCCATAGGAGGCCGGGTGTTGTGGCTGACGCCTGTAATCCTAGCAATCTGGGAGGCCAAAGCAAGGCAGGATGATTGCTCTAGAGGTCAGGAGTTCAAGACCAGCCTGCGCAATGGTAAGACCCCATCTCTACTAAAAATAGAAAGAGAATTAGATGGACAACTAAAAATATATAGAAAAAATTAGCTGGGCATGGTGGCACATGCCTGTAGTCCCAGCTACTCGGGAGGCTGAGGCAGGAGGATTGCTGGAGCCCAGGAGTTTGAGGTTGCTGTGAGCTAGGCTGACGCCACGGCACTGTAGCCCAGGCAACAGAGCAAGACTGTCTCAAAAAAAAAAAAAAAAAAAAAGCCATAGGAAGTTGTGCAGTTTTTCTCAGGATACTAGCTTTGAGCCAACATGTAATGTTCAATTACTGCGAAGTCACCATGCTGCAGGGGCCAAATAGAGATAGACATGCCTGAGGAACCAAAGCTATGGCATTCTCAGTTCAGGTGCTAGACATGGGAATGAACAGGTCTGTGGGCAATCACATTAGAAACCCCAGGATATATGGGACTACTTTGTTTTATTTTCTGAATGTTTAGAATTCAAAATAAGTTTCAAGACATTTTTAAAACATTATACAAAAATGTAAAAAAAAAATTACCTTCCTTAAAGGTAACAAGATCATATGCATGCATCCATGTCTCTCACACATACACAATCATACAAAATTCTGTCTCTGCCCACTTTTCCAAACATTCTGGGTTATCTGCCAATGCCAATAATTATAAATTGATCTTCTCCCATTTCATTCTGCCTAGTATTCCCCTGAATGGATAGGCCACAAAATATTTTGACAGTAAACTAATGAAAGTTAGATTGCTATTACTGATAATGTAACATCCTTTTATGAACATCCATAACACAAGTTTAAATACCATATAAAAAGAAAGCAATTGAGTAAGATTTAGCCGTGAAGGATTTTCATTTATGCATAGTTTTCAGTTTTACTGCTTTGGTAAAATTGGTAATAGTCACTGTGTAAATCACTTTTTTTGAAAAATATCATCCCAATCCTCCCTGCCATAGTAAACCCATTTGTTAGTATACTAATGCAAATACTTTTATATATATTATCTCAGTGCTATAATCACATCTTTAGGTATATAGACTTCATTTGGATCATATTGGGAAGGCTTGAGCAGTTTCCTCAAGGGAAATAATTTCCCTGTCACTGTAGATTTCTATCATTTTAATGGCTGTATATTATAAGAATATATCAAGTTTATTCAAACATTTGACTTTTTTTTTTTTTTTTTTTTTGAGACAGAGTGTCACTGCGTTGCCCAGGCTAGAGTGCTGTGGTGTCAGCCTAGCTCATAGCAACCTCAAATTCCTGGGCTCAAGAGATCCTACTGCCTCAGCCTCCCGAGTAGGTGGGACTACAGCCACCATGCCTGGCTAATTTTTTCTATATATTTTTAGTTGGCCAATTTCTATTTTTAGTAGAGACGGGGGTCTCACTCTTGCTCAGGCTGGTCTTGAATTCCTGAGTTCGAGGGATCCTCCCGTCTTGGCCTCCCAGAGTGCTAGGATTACAGGCGTGAGCCATCACGCGTGGCCTGACTTTTTTTGTTGTTTTGAGTTCAGGATATCTTTTTTTTTTTTTGAGACAGTCTCACTGTGTTAACCAGGCTAGAGTGCCATGGCGTCAGCCTAGCTCACAGCAACCTCAAACTCCTGGGCTCAAGCAATCCTCCTGCCTCAGCCTCCTGAATAGCTGGGACTACAGCATGTGCCACCATTTTTTTTTTTCTGTTTTTTAGTTGTCCAGCTAATCGTCTCTACTAAAAATAGAAAGAGTCTCACTCTTGCTCAGGCTGGTCTCGAATTCCTGAGCTCAAACAATCCTTCTGCCTCAGCCTCCCAGAGTGCTAGGATTACAGGCCAGGTGTGAGGCACCAAGCCTGGCCCCAGGATAAATATCTTGTATAAAATCTCTTTTGTTATAACCTGCTAAGCTAAACTTCTAGTGCTTGGATTGTCAGGTCCAAGAGTATTCTGATCTTTTCACCAGCTGATCTCCAAAAAGGTCATGTTGTTCACTCACACCAACAGAAAGGGTTGAGCACACAATGCTGTATGAATGGCAACCTATCTAAGTCACGGCTTTTAATGATACTTCAAACAAAACTAAATAGGTTTCTGGCCCCTACTCCTATTTTGGGGGGAAGAATATGATGAAATGGGCTTGACATCTGCTAGAGCTCTTTCTAAAGAGGTCTAGATGGAGGAAGGACTACATATAGAAAAGCAAATTGACCTTAAGCCTGCATGGAAATGAGAACCAACCAATTATTAGCAATTCAAGTTTACTAAGAAACTTTTTGTCATCAGTAACTACTTTAAACGCTTTGAGTTGCAATAAAACTCGACCTTAATGAATGCAGGTCCAAAAATCCCAACTGCATAAATTGCAGTGTTGTGTTATTCATAAAAACAGTATTTTTCAACCCCTCAAGTACAAACCGATAGTAAAAGTTATAGCATACACAATTCATGATAACACTGTACAGAGAACTGAGGCTGAAAGATGGGAGCCATTCACAAGTCTTTTGTCCAAATCTGAATCACTGTGGATGGCAGTCATACATGATTTTCTGTACTTTATTTCCTGAAACGGTTAAGGCTACTTGCAGGATTCCTCTTGAGTATAAATTAATACATAGTTAGGATAAGGAACTGACTAGAGTTTTCAAATATCTGTCATAGTTACAGGGATTTTATCCATTTTCTTCAGTCACAGCCAGGCCCTATTATGAGCCAAGCATAGTTCTACATGGTAGAAATACAGTAGTGAAGAACATCTCCCTACATGGAGATTACATTTCATTTGACATTAATTTTGTCAGTCATATAATTTTGTTAAAGTAAGGCCTCAGGTAGATTCTAATGAATACGATTCTTCTGTGTTGCATTTTAATAATTGGGATGCTTTGGAACTCTGGTATAAACATTGACCATATTGATAGAGCAAATAGTATTCTCTCATCTGTAAGAAGTCTTGATGTTTGTAAAGAATTCATCTCCCAACTGAGTCCTTAAAATATAGCATTTTAGCTGCTTTTGAAGCTGCTGAGTTCTGAAGGAGCTTCCTATAATCAACATGGATTCCCAATGGAGATGTGAACTCTGACACCTGTACCATACCTTGTATTTCTACAGATTCCCTCCAGTGTGGACTCTCTGATGGTAGACGAGATGTGATCTCTGACTGAAGCCCTTACAGCAGACGTCACATATGTAAGGCCTCTCTCCAGTGTGGACTCTCTGGTGGGTGTGAAAATGTGAGGCCTGACTGAAGCCCTTCCCACACTGCTGACACGTGTAGGGTTTCTCTCCCGTGTGGACCCTCTGATGAGCACTGAGGCCGGCGCTCCAGCTGAATTCTTTCCCACACTCCTCACATTTAAATGGTTTCTCTCCAGTGTGAATTATCTGATGGACTTGAAGGTTGGACCTCTGGCTGAAGGCCTTACCACACGTGTCACATTTGTATGGTTTCTCTCCAGTGTGGACTCTCTGATGGGCTTGAAGATGTGAGGCCTGACTGAATCGCTTCTGACATGCGTCACATTTGAATGGTTTTTCCCCCGTGTGGACACTCTGATGAGCTTGAAGATTTGAGGCCTGACTGAAACCCTTACCACATTCCTCACATTTATAGGGTTTCTCTCCTGTGTGGACTCTCTGATGATTGTGAAGATTCAAGCTCCAGTTAAAGCGCTTCCCACACACTTCGCATTTGTATGGTTTTTCTCCCGTGTGGACTCTCTGATGGGCTTGAAAATAGGAGCTTTGACTGAAGCCTTTACCACACACGTTGCATCGAAATGGTTTCTCTCCTGTGTGGACCCTCTGATGGCTCTGGAAACTTGAGGCTGAACTAAAACCCTTCCCACACTCTTCACATTTATATGGTTTTTCTCCTGTGTGGACTCGTTGATGACTATGAAGATTAAAGCTCAAACTAAAGCACTTACCACACTCGTCACACTTGTATGGCTTTTCTTCAGTGTGGACTCTCTGATGGGTATGAAGATTTGAGCTACAACTAAAGCGCTTACCACAATCCCCACATTTATACGGTTTCTCTCCAGTGTGGATTCTTTCATGGGCCTGAAGATGCGATCTCTGTGTGAAGCCCTTCCCACACACCTCACATTTATAAGGCTTCTCTCCAGTGTGAACTCTGCAGTGAATGTTAAGATCTGTGCTCCGACTGAAGCCCTTCCCACAACTGTCACATCTATAGGGCTTCTCTCCTGTGTGAATAGGCAGATGAGCATAAAGATGTGAGCTCTGATTGAAGCTCTTACCACATTCATGGCAGGTATAGGGTTTCTCCCCTGTGTGGACTCTCTGATGAGTTTGCAGATTTGAGCTCTGACTGAAACCCTTCCCACATTCATGACACCAGTAGCGTTTTTTTCCTGTGCGAACACTCTGTTGAAAAGGAATACCTGAGCTGTAACTAGTATCATTCTTGTGTGTACCACACGGAGGAGACTTCCTTCTCAAGAGTTCAAGACTGCAGCCATCACTGAAGGTTTTTTCACATACATTACCTTGGTAAGTTTTCTGTCCCGTGTGAATACTACGCTGGGTAAGAGGTGATACCTTTAGGATGTCTTTACCGCAGTCACTGTCGCTAAGAGCTTTGTCTCTTTTGCGCACTATATCATCACCATGGTGGTGTGAGATGCAACTGAAAATGTCAACACATGGAGCAAAAATGCATAGTCTGTTTTTCATTTGAGTCTGCTTACAACTTCTCTGATAATGCTGTGTCTCATTCAGATATATTTCACTCCAAGAATTCTGAACTATTCCAGTTGGAAATTCTTGATTTTCAATGATATTGGAATGATCCCTTATGAGGTTCACTAGACTGCTGTCATCCACAGAAGCCTGAATAGATTCTCCTGCTCCCACTTGACAGGGGGAACCATGGTGCCTGGAGAACTGAGGACTCTTTCCTTGAATATTTTTCATGGAGTCTTGACTTCCGGTTAATTTGCTCACAACATGTCTCTTGATTTGCCAGCAGGAAAGTTCTCCCAGTGAAAGGTACCTTAATCCTGCTTCATGAAGAGTCTCCATCTCATTTTGATTCCTGCCTCCTGAAAGGGGAGAGAGAGAGAAAGAAATTAATGACCGAGAGACAGACATCAGCAAGGTAGCAGACTAAGAAGCTCTAAGGCCCTCATTTTCCCCATGGAAATGTTAAAAAAAAAAAAAAAAAACTACAGACTGGCTAAAATTTATGGGGGCTCTGAAAGAAAATGTTGAATCAAGAAAAAGCCATATTTAAAATGGTAGAAAATCTGGGATTAGCCAGGGTGAGGTGAGGGCTTAAGTTCTTCCTAGGTCTTTTCTGACTCTGTGTGTGTGCTCTTTTCCACTCTCTTGTACACACAGCTACTTCTTAATGCTTTTACTTGTCGCATGGCATGATTTGAAGGAAGCAGTGGCCTAGCTCTCCCTTCCCTCTATCAGAACAAATGGAGTAGAGGAGATTTTACTTGCAATATGCTAACCTGTCTGAGGGCTACATGAGGAACTGGTCTGTTTTGTCTGATTCACAGCCAAGATGAGAAAAAGCAATGGAAAGCATCAGTGGGCACTGTTCATGAAATCTGCAAGGACACTATAGACCCACAGAGGCCTAGGGAGAGCGATAACGGCACAGGAATATAATAGAACACATAAGGTGCTAAGAAGCCAATGTGAGACTCTTTGGGAAATTAAGACCTTTAAAAGCACCTTTATATACAAGGGAATTGACACAAACACGTGCACTCGGGCAAGATACATGCTCAAAAAGAATCGGTCTACAAAGACTGGGAGAAGTTTTTCAAATGCCTAATCTTCAACAAAAAATCCCAAAGCGTACAAAGAAACAGAGAACCTATTCAAAGGAACAAAATATTTCTCCAGAAATCAACCCTGAAGAGGAACAAGCCTCTGACTGACTTGACAAGATTTTTATACAACTATTTTAAATATGCTCAATAAGCTACAGGAGAATACTGACAGGCCACTAAATGAAACCAGGAAAATGATGCATGAATATCAACAAACACAAACTATTAAGGAACCAAGAGAAATTCTGAAGCTGAAAAATACAATAGAATTGAAAACTACAAAAGAATCGGCAAACTTGAAGAATGAAGAAAAGTGAACACAGCTAAATGGGTTCATGGCTAATCATCAAACAAATGTACACATAAGGGGAGTCTCAGAAGAATAGAGGGAAAAAGCTAAATAAACAATGGTTGATGCTAGCATGCTGTTCAAGAAGGAAAAAAATGGTTGAAACTCTGGAGTTCATTGAGCTGCTTGTATTTGTGTATCTTTCTTTTTTCAAAGATAGACTCATGAAAGCAGGAGAAAGGCAACTCATCACATACAAGGGGTTCTCACTAAGATTATCAGTGGCTCTCTCTAAAAGAAACCTTGCAGGGCCAGAGGGCAGTGTAAAGTGCAGAAACCAAACAAAACCACCCCAGAACCTATTAACTGAGGATACCACATCCAGCAAAACTATGCTTCATAAGTGTGAGTGAAACTGAGACATTTCCAAATAAAACCTGAGAAGAGTTCATTACCCCTAGACCTGTCCTACAAGAAATACTAAAGGGTGGCTGGGCACGGTGGCTCACGCCTGTAATCCTAGCACTCTGGGAGGCTGAGGTGGGTGGAAGGTCAGAAGTTCAAAACCAGGCTAAGCAAGAGTGAGACCCTGTCTCTGCTTAAAAAAAAAAATCAATTGGCCAATTAAAATATATATAGAAAAAAAGCCAGGCATGGTGGCACATGCCTGTAGTCCCAGCTATTCGGGAGGTTGAGGCAGGAGGATCACCTGAGCCCAGGAGTCTGAGGTTGCTGTTAGCTAGGCTGACGCCATGGCACTCTAGCCCGGGGCAACAGGGTGAAACTTTTTTTTTTTGAGACAAAGAAATACTAAAGGGAGTTCAAGTTGAAATGAAAGCACATTACAGAGTAACCTGAAGCCATATAAAGATAAAAAGTTCTCCATTAAAGGTAAATCTATAGACAAATATAAAAATATGTATTGTAATTTTGGTTCCTAACTTCACTTTTAATCCTGTCATAGATTTATAATGTTTCTTTCTTAATTTTATATTAATGGTTACATGATATTGATGTTACAGATTATATCTTTATATATCAAAGGGGGGTCAGAACTGTGAAAGAATAGGGTTTTTGTATGCAATTGAAGTTACTGATTTATAACTTTAGGATGCTTTGTGATCCCATGATAATCATAAAGACAACAGCTACAGAAAATACACAATAAGAAAACCAAAATGTGCATTTTAAAAAACTTCTGGAGGAAATGAGAAAAAAAAGCTAAAAGACATACAGAAAACAAGTAAATGGTAAGTCCTGCCTTGTAAATAATTACGTTAAATGTTAATGAACTAAACTCCCCAGTAAAAAGGCATAGAGTAGCAGAATGGATTAAAAGAACAAACTAGGATCCAATTATATGCGGTCTATAAGAGATCTAAGACTTTAGATAAAAGGACACACATAGGCTGACAGGATGAAAGAAGACATTCCAATCAACAGCAACCCAAAGCAAGCAGGGGTGGATGTGCTAATATTAGACCAAATAGACTTTAGCCAAAAACTATTATAATATACAGAAAAGGATATTAACATAATAAGATGGTCAAATACACCAAACATCAGAGCTCCTAAATATAAGGGGAAATGGGCAGCTCTGCAGTAACAGTGAAGACTTTGATATTTTACCTTCAATAAAGGATGGAACCACCACAGACAGATCAGAAAGGACACAGGATTTGAATGACACTATATACCAATTGGACTTAACAGCAGAATACACATTTTGTCAAGTGCATGTGGAACATTCTCCAGAGTCTTGGCACTCTAGCCTGGGCAACAGAGTGTGGTATCAGCCTAGCTCACAGCAACCTCAAACTCCTGGACTCAAGCAATCCCTCCTGCCTCAGCCTCCCGAGTAATTGGGACTACAGGCATGCGCCACTATGCCCAGCTAATTTTTTCTATATAAGTTGGCCAATTAATTTCTATTTTTAGTGGAGACGGGGGGTCTTGCTCAGCCTGGTTTTGAACTCCTGAACTTGAGCGATCCTCCAGCCTCGGCCTCCCAGACTGCCAGGATTACAGGCATGAGCTATCGCGCCTGGCCAAGAATAGACCTTAAGTTAAGCTACAAAATAACTTTGTATGATTTTGATCATTTAAGGTTTTACTAAGTATCTTTTCTGATCACAAACCAAGAAAATGCATAAATACGTAGAAATCAACCAATGTATCAAAGATGAAATCACAAGGGAAATTAGAAAATACTGAGATAAATGAAAACAAATCAACATACAAAAACAGATGAGGAAAACAGTGCTAGGGGAAAATTTGTAGCTGTAAATGCTTACATTAATAAAGAAGAAATCTCAAATCAACAACTTTGTTAAGGCACTGGAAGAATAAAGCTAGCAAAAGGAAGGAAATAATAAAGATTAGTGCAGAGATAAATAGACAAGAGAAAGTCAATCAACAATTGACAAACCTTTAGATTACAAAAAAATTCAAATGACTAAAATCAGAAGTGAAAGTGAGGACATTATTATTGACTTTACAGAAATAACAAAGCTAAGTGAGGACTGAACTCTGATCTTTAAGGCCTGTTGGGTCAGGCTGACAAACATAAATTCCCACTAAACGGCTTTTCTTAACCAAATGAAGCGGTGGTTTACTTCCCAACCGGATTCTGGGATGGCATTAACATCACCTAAAAGATAAGAAGCCCAGGTCTTAAGCATCCTAGCAGGCACCTACTGTAAATTTAAAACGTCCTCCTGTCTGGACCTCCCAGAGTGCTCACACCCTTATCTTAAAATAAGCATATCCTTTCTGGTCTTCTAGATAGTCTAACTCTGTCAGCCAATTGCCAGCCAAAGAATCTTTAAACCCACCTATAACCTGTAAGCCCCCCTGCAAGCCGTCCCACCTTTTTTGGGCCAAACCAATGTATGCCTCTCATGTATTGATTTGTGACTTTGCCTGTAACCGTCTCTCTGAAAATGTATAAAACTGAACTGTAGCCCAGCCACAGCGAGCCCACTTGCTCAAGGATTCTTGAGAGTGGCT
Source organism: Mirza zaza (assembly GCA_008750895.1). Classification (NCBI taxonomy): domain Eukaryota; kingdom Metazoa; phylum Chordata; class Mammalia; order Primates; family Cheirogaleidae; genus Mirza; species Mirza zaza. The sequence continues at coordinate 34,462 of VSMD01060081.1, read as the reverse complement.
CTGGTCCTCAAATTTGGCTCAGAATAAACTTCTTTCAAATATTTCAAGGTTTGGATTTTTTCCATCCACATAAGAATATACCGGATAAGCTACATGAAATGGATACACTTTTGGAAAAACATAACCAAGACTGAATTAACAAAAAATCTGAACCGATTTATAACTAGTAGGGGTATCAAAGAAAAGCCCAAGACCAGATGGCTTCACTGCTGAATTCTGCCAAACATTTAAACTCATTCTAAGAAGCCAATCGTACCCAACTTCAAGACTTACTATAAAGCTACAGTAATCAAGATGGTATGTGTAAGGCTGGTGGCAGGCCCCCCTCCCTTCCCTAGATCGAAAAAGAAAAGGCTCATGAGACCAGACCCGCCAAGGACAAAACTGCTAGGCCCCACTGAGAGGATCCACACCCAGATGTCCACCTGGATAAGAACGTTTTGGCTCTTGGATTCCACAAATACCTCCAGCCCCGCCAAAAGTCCCTAGCCAGGCCGAAAGGGTATAAAAGGCCTCAGCCCTTTCAAACAGTGGCGACTTCCGGGGCCCCCCTGTCTTGGGGCCCCAGAACCTCGTCCACGAGTGTGTAATAAAGCCACGTGGTTTGGCCCCCACTCTTTCTCTGTCTGTCTTGTCTTTTCGCCGCCGCCGAAAACCCTTACATTATGGTATTGGTAAAAGAAAAGACAAACAGATCACTGGAACAGAATAGAAAGCCAAAAATAAGCCAGGTGTGGTGGCTCATGCCTGTAATCCTAGCACTCTGGGAGGCAGAGGCCAGAGGATCGCTCAAGGTCAGGAGTTCAAAACCATCCTGAGCAAGAGAGAGACCCCGTCTCTACTAAAAATAGAAATTGGCCAATTAAATATATAGAAAAAATTAGCCGGGCATGGTGGCGCATGCCTGTAGTCCCTGCTACTCAGAAGGCTGAGACAGAAGGATTACTTGGAGCTAGGCTGACACTATGGCACTCTAACCTGGGCAACAGAGTGAGACTCTGTCTCACTAAAAAAAAGCCCCCAAATAGACCCACATAAATATAGTCTACTGATCTTTGACTAAGGAGCAAAGACAGTCTTTTCAAACAATGGTGCAGGAACAAATAGACATTCACATGCAAAAAATGTTAATCTAAATGTAAACTTGAAACCTTTCTCAGAAATAATGCAAAGTGCATCACAGACCTACCTGTAAAAAAGAAAATTATAAAACTCCTTGAAAATAGCATAGGAGAAAATCCAAACAACCTTATATTTGGCAATGCAAAGGCACAATCCTTGAGTGAAAGAATTGCTAAGTTGGACCTCACTAACATTAAAAACCTGCTCTGTGAAAGACACTGTTAAGAGAATGAGAAAAGACAAGCCACAGAATAGTAGAAAATATTTGCAGAAGACGTAGCTGATAAAGGACTATTATCCAAAATATACAAATAACTCTTAAAATTCAACAGTAAGAAACCAAGCCACCTCATTAAAAAATGTGCAAAAGACCTGAACAGAGACCTCACCAAAGATATACAATTGGCAAGACATATGAAAAGATTTTCAACATAACATGTCATTAAGAAATGTAAATTAAAACAATGAGATACCACTATATACCTATAGAAAGGCCCAAATCCAAAACAATGATACCACCAAATGCTGGTTAGGATGTCGAAAAAGGGAACCTCTTGTTCATTGCCTATGGGAATGTAAATGGTACAGCTACTCTGGAAGAATTTTGGCAGTTTCTTACAAGACTAAATATAGTCTTACCATACAATCCAGCCATCAGGCTCCTTGGTAATTACTCAAATGAACTGAAAACTTTCTGTCCTCAGAAAAACCTGCACGTGGACATTTATGGCAGCTTTATTCGTAATTGCCAAAACTTGGAAGCAACCAAGACGTCCTTTAGTAGGTGAACCGATAAACTGTGAAACATCCAGAGAAGGAAACACTATTGAGCACTAAAAAGAAATGGGGTATCAAGTTATGAAAAGGCAGAGGGGAACTCTAAATGCATTTTACTAAGTGAAAGACGCCATCTGAAAAGGCTACATACAATATTATTCCAACCGTATGACATTCTGGAAAAGGTAAAACTGTGGAGACAGTAAAAAGATCAGTGATTGCCAGGGGTTCATGGGAGGACAGGGATGAATAGGTGGGGCACAGGAAAGTCAGGGAAGGGAACCCATTCTGTATGATACCGTAATGATGGGTGTGTGACACTACACATTTGTCAGAAGCCATGGAATATACACCAAGAGTGAACCCCAGTGTAAACTATGAACTTTGGGTGATGATGTGTCAATGTAGGTTCATAGACTGTAACAAATGTACCACTTCAGTGGGGGATGGTGACAGCAGAGAAGCACGTGTTGGGACAGAGGATCTGTAGGAATTCTTTGTACTTCTGCTCAATTATAAAATCTATTAAATATTTAATACACCCCCAATAAGAAAATAAATAATAAAAACATACACCAACCACATGATCCAACTATTCCACTCCTGGTTCTTATATAAGAGGAACGAAAGCCTGTGACCACACAAACACTTATATACGAATATTCATAATATCTTCATTTGTAACTGTCAAAAACTGAACATCAATGCCCATCAAAAGGTGAATGAAAAAACAAATAGTGACATATCCACACAATGTGATACTACTCAGCAATAAAAAGAAATATTGACAGAAGCATGAATTTCAAATTTTGCTAAGTGAGATAATATAGACCATACTCTCTGAGCTCATTAATTCTAAAAATGCAAAGTAATATAAATTACAGGAAGTAGATCAGCAGATGCCTGGGGAAGGGGTTTGGACAAGGGGCAGGAGGGAGGAAGAGATTATAAATGGACATGAGGAAGTTGTAAGATTTTAAGCATTTTTGGAAAAGCACCAAGGAGCCTTGTTGTGCTCTCCAAATTGACCCTCCCTCTGAAATCTGGGAGCAAAAAGTCACAACCTTACAAGCTCAAGTTGGCAAAGGCAGAGTTTGGGGCTGTGGAACAGCTGGAAATTTAGGGCAAGAATTCTACAGAGAGAGAGCCACAGAAGCAGTGAGATAAATCCGAGTAGAAATTCTGCCCAAATCCCTGGCTGACCACTAGCACAAGGGCAGATTTTGTGAGATAATGTTCACTGGGGCCGGGCGTGGTGGCTCACACTTGTAATCCTAGCACTCTGGGAGGCTGAGGTAGGCAGATTACTCGAGGTCAGGAGTTCGAAACCAGCCTGAGCAAGAGTGAGACCCCGTCTCTACTATAAATAGAAAGAAATTAATTGGCCAACTAATAGGAAAAAAAACTAGCCTGTAGTCCCAGCTACTCGGGAGGCTGAGGCAGGAGGATGGCTTGAGCCCAGGAGTTTGAAGTTGCTGTGAGCTAGGCTGACGCCACGGCACTCACTCTAGCTTGGGCAACAAAGTGAGACTCTGTCTCAAAAAAAAAAAAAAAAAAAATGTTCACTAGCCTGAGCATTCCATCACCCACACACAGCTTGAGTTGTCAGAGATCAGAACCTAGGGCCAGAAAAAACTTCAGAAATTTACGGAGAAAAATTAAAGGCAAGGGAACTCTGAGAACCAAGTCTGCCCAAATCCTTGGCAGGTCTCCCAATTATGCAGATACAGGAAAGATCCCAAGAGTCTGAACTAAAAGAGCAGCAGCTAGAAGCCAACAGAGACATAAAGTAAAATACTAAAAAAAAATCTAATTTACCCATTAGGATGTAGAAAAGGACAAACTAATGAAAAAAAAAAATGCAAAAAATAGCAAGATGTAAAGGTAAACATATCCATATTAATAACTACATTATATGTAAAAGGGCTACCGCAAGATACAACTAGATGCTGTCAGCTAGACACACATTTTAAATACAAAGACAAATAGTTAAAAGAAATAGGATAGGAAAACATATGCAAATATATCAGGTAAAACCTAAGGAAGGTTGAGTGGCTAAACTAGTATCAGACAAAAACAGTTTACAAAAAGCACTGCTAGAGACAAAGACATAATAACAAAAGGGTCAATATGAGAAGAAGGGATAATTATAAATGTGTCAAATAAAGACCCCAAAATACATGAAGCAGTAACAGAACTAAAGGGAGAAATGAACAAACGTACAATCAGAGTTGGAGATTTTAACACTTCTTTCAGTTGTTGATAGCATAATTAGTCCATCAATACATCAGTAAAGCCATACAGGATCTGAACCACAATATTAACCACTTTCACCAAAATGAACCTTATAGAACGCCGCACCCAACAGCAGAACACACATTTTCTTCAAATGCACATCTGACAAAACAAAACACTTCCTGGGCTACAAAACAAGTCTCAAATGATTTCAAAAGACTGGAATATTAAATAATATATTCTCTACCCACAATGGAAATAAATTCAAGACCAATAACAACAGATATCGAGAAAAGTCCTAATTATGTGGAAATTACACACTAAATCACCCATGCATCAAACAAGAAACCACATTAGAAATCAGAAAATATTTTGCACTAAATTATGAAAGATCATATAATTCTAGTGTGCAGTTAAGTAGAATTCAGATAAATTCATAGCTTCAAGTGTTTATATTAGAAAACAAGGTCCGGCCGGGCGCGGTGGCTCACGCCTGTAATCCTAGCTCTCTGGGAGGCCGAGGTGGGCGGATCCTTTGAGCTCAGGAGTTTGAGACCAGCCTGAGCAAGAGCGAGACCTCATCTCTACTATAAACAGAAAGAAATTAATTGGCCAACTAACATATATAGAAGAAAAATTAGCCGGGCATGGTGGCACATGCCTGTAGTCCCAGCTACTCGGGAGGCTGAGGCAGCAGGATTGCTTGAGCCCAGGAGTTTGAGGTTGCTGTGAGCTAGGCTGATGCCACAGCACTCACTCTAGCCTGGGCAATAAAGTGAGACTCTGTCTCAAAAAAAAAAAAAAGAAAACAATGTCTAAAAACAATAACCTAAGGTTCTAATCTCAATAAGCCATAAAAAGAACAAGAAATTAAGAAGGAAGAAAAGACTGAAAATAAAATATAAACAGACAAATAATAGGAAAAGTCAAGGAAACTAAAAGCCAGGTCTTTGAAAAATAAATTAATAAAAATTATAAACCTCAATACTAATTAAGGAAAAAACAGAAAAGACCAATATTATCAACCTCAGGCATCAAAGAAGATATTATAAATCTCAGAGGCATTAAAATAAGGGGATAAATTTAACAACTTAGATAAAATAGATGAATTCCCTGAAACATCCAAATTACCCAATCTGTGAAGAGCAAAAAATCTAAATTGTGAATTGAATTCAAAAATTAAACATTCAGATATGGTATATGAATACAATGGAATACTACTCAATTATAAAAAATGTCGGTGATCTAGCATCTTATATTTTCCTGGATAGAGCTTGATCCCATCCTCCAAAGTAAGGTATTATGAGAATGGAAGAATAGGTACCACATGTACTTGCCATCAAATTGACACTAAACGATCAACACTAAGGTGCTCACACAGTAATATTCTTTGGGGATTGGGGATAGGTAAAGTCACAACTAATAGACATGGTGAGCACTGTAGGGGGGAAAGGGCATGCCTCAAATCATGCTTTAGGTGTAGCAAAGTCATAACATGTAACCAAAATGTTTATACCTCCATAATATCCTGAAATTAAAAAAAAAAAAAAAAAGGAAGAAACGAGAGGCTTAGAAAAATCTGTTAATAAAATCCCAGGTAATCTTGAAGAAGAAAAGGATTAAAATGATAAGGAAATGCGTTTAGTAAAACACTTTTAAAACAAAATATTAGGCAAGTCTATTTTGTAGAACTAAATAAATGATAATAAAAGTTGGAAAAAAATAAAAAACATTCTCACAAAAGAAACTTCAAGACTAGACAACTGAACTGGTGAATTCAATTTAGCATTTATAGAAGAAATACTAGTCTTACACACACCCTTTTAGAAAACAGAAGAGGATGGTATACTACTTATCAAGTTACCATGTGAAGCCAGTATATCAAAACTAGACAAAAGACATCAAATGCAAAGAAAGTCACAGATTAAGAGCCCTTTTCAATTTTGATTTGCTCCAGAAATAGACCAACATAAATTGAACTTCATTCAAGGACATTTCCTCTTAGACACCATTAAGAAAATGAAAAGTCAAAGGCTGATATAAAGTATCTACAAACATATATCTGTAGGTTCCAAAACACATAATTTTTACAATTCAATAAGATAAACCACTTTTTCTAAAATAGGCAAAAATTTGAGGACAGATATTCACAAAAGAAGATATACAAAAGACCAAGACAAGCCCAAAATGATGTTTAAAACCACTAAAAATCATCAAAACTACAATGAAATATCATTACATATGCATTAGAATGGCTAAAATCAAAAAGAATGAAGATACTAACTGGAACTCTCATATACTAATGGTGGGAGTGCAAACTGGTACAGCAACTATGAAAAATTTGCCAGTTTCTTATTAAACATATACCTACCATAAGATTCAACCAAATTCCATGCCTACATATTTCCCCAAGAGAAAAAAGTACCTATGTAAATTTTCCATAGCAACTTTATTCATAGTAGCTAAAAAGTGGAAAGCAATCGCTATTAAAATACTAACATCATTTTTCACAGATTTATAGAAAAAAGAATTTTATGCTTCGTATGGAACCAGAGAAGACCTCGTATAGCAAAAGCAATTCTAGGCAATAAAAACAAAATGGGAGGTATCAATTTGCCAGATTTCAAACTATACTACAAGGCTATAGTAATTAAAACAGTTTGGTATTGGCACAAAGAATAGGGACATTGACCAGTGGAACAGAACAGAGATCCCAGATATAAAACCATCCTCATATAGCCATCTAATCTTTGACAAAGCAGACAAAAACATACACTGGGGAAAAGAATCCTTATTCAATAAATGGTGCTGGGAAAACAGGATAGCCACATGTAGAAGACTGAAGCAAGATCCATCCCTTTCAAACCTTTCACAAAAAGCAACTCACGCTAGGTAATAGACTTAAACTTAAGGTGTGAAACTATCAGAATTCTAGAGGAAAACGTTGGAAATACTCTTCTAGACATTGGCCTAGGCAAAGAATTTATGAAGACGACCCCAAAGGTGGTCACAGCAACAACAAAAATAAATAAATGGGACCTGATCACACTAAAAAGCTTCTGCACAGACAAAGAAACTGTCACAAGAGCAAACAGACAATCCACAGAATGGGAGAAAATTTTCGCATGCTACACATCCAACAAGGAGCTGATAACTAGAATCTATTTAGAATTCAGGAAAATCAGCAGGAAAAAATTCAAACAACCCTATCAAAAAGTGGGCTAAGGACATGAACAGAAACTTTTCCAAAAAAGACAGAATAATGGCCAAAAAACATATACAAAGATGCTCCACATCTCTAATCATCAGGGAAATGCAAATCAAAACCATAATGAGATATCACTTATCTCCAGTGAGAATGGCCTTTATCAAAAAGTCCCAAAACAATAAATGTTGGTGTGGATGTGGAGAGACAGGAACATTCATACATTGCTGTTGGGACTGCAAACTAGTGCAACCTCTGTGGAAAGCAATATGGAGATATCTTAAAGCGATACAAGTAGATCTACCATTTGATCCAGCAATCCCATTACTGGGCATCTACCCAAAAGAACAAAAGGCACTCTATAAAAAAGACATCTGCACTCAAATGTTTATAGCAGCACAATTCATAATTGCAAAGATGTGGAAACAATCCAAGTGCCCATCAATACGTGAGTGGATTAATAAAATGTGGTATATGTATACCATGAAGTACTATTCAGCTATAAGAAACAACGGTGATATAGCACCTCTTGTATTTTCCTAGATAGAGCTGGAACCCATTCTACTAAGTGAAGTATCCCAAGAATGGAAAAATAAGAACCACATGTACTCACCAGCAAATTGGTTTCACTGATCAACACCTAAGTGGACATACAGGAATAACATTTATTGGGCATCAGGCAGTTGGGAGGGGAGAGGACGGGATGGGTATATACATACATGAGTGCAATGTGCACCATATGGGGGATGAAGCTCTGACTCGAGGGGGTGGGGGAGCGAGGGCAATATACGTAACCTTAACATTTGTACCCCCATAGTATGCTGAAATAAAAAAAGTAGAAACAACCTTAAAGTCCTTCAAATGATGAATGGACAAAGACATAGTATAGTTATATAAAGGAGTATCATTCCACAACAGAATGGAAAAAATTACTGATAGACCCAGCTCAAAAATATAATGTTATGAGAAAGAAACCAGACACCAAAAAAAGACATACTGTTACGGCTCCGTTTGTATAAACTGGGAAAGAAACTCATAGAAAGCAGATGAGCAGTTGCCTGGACTCAGCAGTAAGGGGAAGGCACAGCAAATGGTACTATTTACATGACTGTATAGATTTGTAGACTTAAAACTTGGGTAAATTTCCAAAGAAACAGAAAGAATAGTGGTTCCAGCGGCTGGGGGGGAGGGGGAAATGGGGAGTGGTTGTTTAATGCCCACAGTTTTCAAGATGAAAAAGTTCTGGAGATGGGCTGCACAACAGTATGAACATACTTAACACTACTGAGCTATACACTTAGAAATGGTTAAGATGGTAAATTTTACGTGTTTTTTACCACAATGTTTGAAAAAGGTGAATTTTCTCAACACTATCAACATTACAGAAAACAAGGAACTAATGAAAAGCCATCACAGAAGACTGAGAAAATAATGAAAATTACATGCAGTGTGGTATCCTGGATTGGATTCTGGGACAGAGGAGGACAATAATGGAAAACAAGCGAAATCCACACAAAGTCTAGAATTTACTTAATAGTAATGTAGTAAATTTTGTAGTTTTAACAAATTTACTGTGGTAATGTAAGATGTTAACAATGGAGAAAACCAGGTGAATGCTTTACAGGCACTCTCTATACGATCTATGAAACTTTTCCATAAAATTATTTCAGAATTAAAAGTTTACTTTTTAAAAAGGGCGAGTTTTCCTATACGTAAATTGTATCTCAGTAAGGTTTTTGATTAATGCACAGCTCTTGGTTTCTACTACTCTCCAATAAAAGAAACCAACGGGATGTTTCTAAAGCTAGACAAGAAAATAAGAGATGAGGATGGAGAATCTTATAGAGACAGAAGGTAAGGAAGTGATCAAAAAACATTAGTAAGGAGGCTTATCAAAAGAATATAAGAGGCTGGGCATGGTGGCTCACGCCTGTAATCCTAGCACTCTGGGAGGCGAAGGCGGGTGAATTGCTTGAGGTCAGGAGTTCGAAACCAGCCTGAGCAACGGTGAGACCCCATCTCTACTATAAATAGAAAGAAATTAATTGGCCAACTAATATATATATATATATATAAAAATTAGCCGGGCATGGTGGCGCATGTCTGTAGTCCCAGTTGCTTGGGAGGCTGAGGCAGCAGGATTGCTTGAGCCCAGGAGTTTGAGGTTGCTGTGAGCTAGGCTGACGCCACGGCACTCACTCTAGCCTGGGCAACAAAGTGAGACTCTGTCTTGAAAAAAAAAAAAAAAAAAAGGATATAAGAGCCACCCTGAAAAAGCTCCAAATGGTTAAAGTAGGAACAACATGACAACAAAATGAACAATGCAATATTGGTTTATAATCCAAAGTATAAAATAAATATACTTTTGATTGTCCTCAGAATTCCAGAAAAAAAAATATATCTAAGTCCACAGTGATCATGGAATGGGTATTAAATGACAATAAAGAGTTATTGTTTTAGACAGATAATCTCCGGGTGATGTGACATACTCTAGCAATAAAAGTAGAGGGATAGATAAAACAGGAGTAGCAGAAAGTTATAACTGCTAAGACAGCGGGGCATAGAGTTTGCTGTACTATTTTCTTTACTTTTCCGTGCATTCCAATATTTTATTTTTATTAATAAACAACTTAAAAAGTTTAAAGTCATAGAAAGGAGAAAAAACAGGTCATCCAGAGTATATGTATGGAGGAGGGGGAGAAGCAGAAAATTATCAGTTCAATTTTCAATAACAGAAAAAGACGTAAGGATGAATGTTAAAACTGAACTGAACTGTGGAATTACAAATGGGTATCCCATTAAGTCATTTTTATCACATATGTCCCCCCATGTGGTGGCTTATTATATGATTATCTTAATGAAGAAAATATATGAGTTTAGAATTAATTTTCTATGTTGTATACATTTTTGAAATGTATGGAACTGACATATACAGAAGATTCCATCCAATAGCAGCAAAATATGTATTTTCTGAAATACACATAGAATGTTCTCCAGGACACACCACATGTTAAACCACAAAAAAGTCTTACTAAATTTAAAAAGATTGAAACCATACAAAGTATCTTTTCTGATCATAATGGAATAAAACTGGAAATTAACAGAAGAACTTAGAAAATTCATAAATATGTGAAAATTAAATGATACACTCTTAAACAACCAACAGATCAAAGAAGAAATGACAAAAGAAATTAGAAAACATCTTGAAACAAATGAAAATAAAAACATAATATGCCAAAACTTATGAGATGCAGTAACAGCAGTGCTAAGAGCTATAAATGCTTACATTAACAAAGAAGACAGATCACAAAACAATAACATAACCTTACACCTTAAAGAACTGAAAGAACAAGAACAAATTAAACCTAGCAGAAGGAAGGAATCTAATCTAATAAAGGTTTGAGCAGATATAGCCAACTAATCTTCGACAAAGCAGACAAAAACATACACTGGGGAAAAGAACCCTTATTCAATAAATGGTGCTGGGAAAACAGGATAGCCACATGTAGAAGATTGAAACAAGACCCACACCTTTCACCTCTCACAAAAATCAACTCACGCTGGGTAACAGACTTGAACCTTAGGTGTGAAACTATTAGAATTCTAGAGGAAAATGTTGGAAATACTCTTCTAGACATTGGCCTAGGCAAAGAATTTATGAAGAAGACCCCAAAGGCAATCATAACAGCAACAAAAATAAACAAATGGGACCTAATGAAATTAAAAAGCTTCTGCACAGCCAAAGAAACTGTCACGAGAGCAAACAGACAACCCACAGAATGGGAGAAAATTTTTGCAAGCTACACATCTGATAAAGGGCTGATAACTAGAATCTATTTCGAACTCAGAAAAATCAGCAAGAAAAAAATCAAACAACCCTATCAAAAAATGGGCAAAGGACATGAACAGAAAATTCTCAAAACAAGACAGAATAATGGCCAACAAACATGAAAAAATGTTCAACATCTCTAATCATCAGGGAAATGCAAATTAAAACCACAATGAGATATCACTTAACTCCAGTGAGAATGGCCTTTATCAAAAAGTCCCCAAACAACAAATGCTGGCGTGGATGCGGAGAGAGAGGAACACTCCTACACTGCTGGTGGGACTGCAAACTAGTTCAACCTCTGTGGAAAGCAATATGGAGATACCTCAAAGCGATATGAGTAGATCTACCATTTGATCCAGCAATTCCACTACTGGGGCATCTCCCCAAAAGATCAGAAGTCACTTTATGAAAAAGACACCTGCACTCGAATGTTTATAGCAACACAATTCACAATTGCAAAGCTATGGAAACAACCCAAGTGCCCATCAATTCATGAGTGGATTAATAAAATGTGGTACATGTATACCATGGAATACTACTCAGCTTTAAGAAACAATGGTGATATAGCACCTCTTGTATATTCCTGGATACAGCTGGAACCCATTCTTACTAAGTGAAGTACCTCAAGAATGGAAAAACCAGCACCACATGTACTCACCAGCAAATTGGTATTAATGGATCAACACCTAAGTGTACATATAGGAGTAACATTTATCGGGTGTCAGGAGGGTGGGAGGGGGGAGGAGCGTAGGGGTATATACAACCACAATGAGTAAGATGTGCAACGTTTGGGGGATGGACATGCTTGAAGTTCTTACTTGAGGGGGGAGGGGGGGCATGGGCAATATAAGTAACCTTAATATTGTACCCCCATAATACGCTAAAATAAAATAAAAAATGATGTGAAAAAAAAATAAAGGTTTGAGCAGAAATAAAATAGAGAATTAAAAACAATAGAGAAAAATCAACAAAACAAGTTAGTGCCTTGAAAAGATGAACAAAATTGACGTTTAGCTAAATTAAGGAAAAAATAAGACTCAAATTACTAAAATCATTCATCATGAAATGAAAGTGGGTACTTTACTACTGAATTTACAGAAACAAAAAGGATTATAAAATAGTACTGTGAATAACTGCATGCCTACAAATTGGATAACCTAGATGAAATGGACAAATTCCTAGACATATAATCTATTAAGACTGAATCAGGAAGAGAAACTATTGATAGTCTTATAACTACTAAAGACAATGAATCAGTGATCAAAAGCCTCTCAGCAAAGAAAAGCACTGCACCAAACGGCTTCACTGGTGAATTCTACCAAACATTTAAAGAACTAATGTTGATCCACCTCACTTTTCCAAAAAACTGAAAAAGGCAGAATACTTCCTGACTCATTCTATGAAGCCAGCATTGCCCTGATACCAAAGTCAGACAGAGACAATATAAGAAAACTACAGACCAATATTTCTTATGAACACTGATGCAAAAATCCACAAAATACTAGTAAACAGAATTTATCATTATATAAAAGTATTATACAACACAACCAAACAGGGTTTATTCCTGGAATGCAAGGATGGTTTAACATATAAAATCAATCAATGTAACATAACACATTAAAAGAATGAAGGGAAAAAAAACCACTTAATCATCTTAATCAATGCAAAAAAGAGCATTTGACAAAATTAAAAATCCTTTCATGCTTGAAAAAATACTTAAACTAGGAACAGAAGGAATCTAATTCAACATAATAAAAGCCATAAATGAAACACCCTCAGCAAACATCATACTCAATGGTGAAAAAACTTGGAAGCTTTTTCTCTACTATCAGAGCAAGGGAAGGATGTCCATTTTCACCACTTCTATTCAACATAGTACTACTGGAAGTTCTAGCCAGAGCAATTAGGCAAGAGAAAAGAAGAAAAGGTACCTGAATTGAAAAGAAAAAAGTAAATTATCTCTGTTCACAGATGATGTATGTAGCAACTTTAAAGATTCCACAAAAAAAAGCCTGTTAGAACTATTAATAATAACCAAATTCAGCAAAGTAGCAGGATACAAAGTCAACACACAAAACTCAGTCGGGTTTCTAGACATTAACAACAAATTATCCAAAAAAGAAATTATGAAAACAATTCCATTTATAGTAGCATCAAAAATAGTAAATACTTAGGAATTAACCAAGGAGGTGAAAGACTTCTACACAAAAAACTATAAAACATTGCTGAAAGAAATTAAAGGTAACATAAATAAATGAGAAAATATCCCATGTTAATGAACAGGAAGATTTAGTATTGTTATCAATATCACCCAAAGAATCTACAGATTCAATGCAATCCCTATCAAAATCCCAACATTTGTTTGCAGAAATTAAGGAAAAAAAAAAAAAAACCTCATCCTAAAATTCATATGGAATCTCAAAGGATCCCAAATACCCAAAACAATCCTGAAAAGAAGAAAAAAGTTGGAATCACGCTTCCTGATTTGAAAACTTATTAAAAAGTTCCAACAACCAAAACATGTGGTACTGGCATAAATATATACAGACCCATGGAATAGACTAGAAAGCCCAGAAATAAACCCTTGCATATATGGTCAAATGATTTTGACAACAGTGCCAGCCGTTCAATGGGGAAAGGATAGTCTTTCATGCAAAAGAATGAAGTTGGACACTTACCTTATACCATATGCAAAAATCAACTCAAAATTCATCAAAGACTTAAATGTAAGAGTTAAAACTATACAACTCTTAGAAGAAGCCATATGGCAAAAGCTTGACGACATTGAATTTGGCTGGGTGGAGAAGAGATTATCCTGAGCAGAGGCAGAGTAACTGGGCTGTTACCTACGATGACCCCGGTTGCGCAGTTCTCACCTGAATGCCTGCCCATTTGGGTTTGGATCTCCTTCCTCCAGAGCTTTTCCTCTCTCTCCAACTGGGATATCATATCTGGTTTGAAGGACTGATGTCCTGCGGAAGGATAAGATTTAAGTGGAAATGTTAAAGGAAAAGAGTACTAAAAAATTTTCCTTCCAATCCCATAATGTAAGGCCCTGCCCTGCCCCCACAAAAGTTTATCAAAATTTTTTATCATGATAAAAAATTGTAAGAAATACATTGTAAGAAATACATTTACTATCATTAGAAATACACTACTATCCTATACAAACTATCAAAATAAAAGATTAAAGGACCTGTTTCTAACCAATGTCTGTTTTCATTATATCCTTTTACTACAAGCAGCTACAGTTATTGCTAAAAATGTGCATCATTTCTGGCTAAAAAGCTCTGATACTATTGCTTTATTTTATTACAAAAATGCTGATGCAATTTATTAAATTTCATGACCCAAAGTTTAAAAAAAGATACATAAAATAAGGAGACAGAAGCAGCCACGCTCAACTGCTCATTTATAGTTCATTTATAAAGAAGAAACATTTGCCTTGGAAGAAAGACCAGAAACATCTTTTCTCTGTGTTCCAAGGGAACTGGAAAACTCTGGTCTCTGAGGAGTCCCAAACGCTTGAACTTGTGGGCAGAGGCCAAGCATACTACAAAACATCCTAAAATGCACAGGATAGCCCCCTACAACAAAGAATTACATGGCCCAAAATGTCAATGGTGTGGAGGTTGAGAAAGCCTGCCAAATTACAGGGGGGCCTGTCCTCACCCACTGAGACCAGGTTCCTGAAGTTCTCCAGCATCACTTCTCGGTACAGCTTCCTCTGAGCAGAGTCCAACAGCCCCAGTTCCTCCTCAGTGAAGGCTACAGCCACGTCCTTGAATGTCACTGCCTCCTACAACAAGCACATGTAGCCTCAATCTTATACCCAATGTCTACTGGCACCCAAACAACTCTTTCAGTATAGTTCCTATTCTTCCTCTTCCATAATCACACCAAAAATGCTACTTGGGAAAAAAGAAAAGAAAAAAAAATACCTAGTACATATAACACAGTGCTCTTTATATAGTTAAGTCCCTAGAACTTACTTAGAGGAACATGCTTTATCTGTCAGTTGATCTTTTGTCAGAGCATTCAGAGCCAAGGTTAAGAGCACAGGCCTGGAGACTGACTGCCTCAGTTCACATTCCAAGGCTCTGTCCATTACTAGTTTTGTGACCTTGGACAAGTTACCTAACTTTTCAGTACCTCAATTTCCACATCTGTATAACAGGACCTACGTTATAGGGGCCTTGAAGGAATTAAATAAGTGAAAATATGTAAGATTTTAGGACAGCATCTGACCTACAGTAAGTGATCAATAAATGTCAGCCATGACTATTATCATCACCATCTATTTCATCCCATTCATGGCTGCGTGGTACTCCATGACAATGACGATCTATAATGTATTTAATCATTCCAAATAATGCATAATTCAATAGTTTTACATTTTAAAATTATAAACAATGCTGCAAAAAACCTATTTCTACATAGATCTCAGCCAACTTGTCTGGGTATTTCCTTAGGACAAGTTCTAAGATGTGGTCATTGCATTATCAAAAAATATGCACCTTTATTTTACTAGTATAATGGTTAATTTTCTCAATTAACTGTTCCTAAAAGAGATCACAGTGTTCCTGTTTCTCCACACTCTGGCCAAAACTGGACATTATCTTATTTTTTAAATCTTGGGTAAGTTGGTAAGTGATTAAAAAACAGGGGGGTAGGGAGGGTTCTTTTTAAGAATTTCCATTTACTTAATTTTTAAAAAGAGATCTTTTGATTTTTTTCACATATTGCCTATTGACTTCCTTTGCTCATTGTATCTTATACATCAGAAAGATTCCTATTAAGATTAAACTTTTTTCTAGCATGTATAAGTTCCCACCCCCACCCATTTCCTATTTGTCTCATAACTTTGTAAATGGTGTCTTTCCATATGGAAATTAAAATTTTTTTATCTAAAGACTATGCTCATTCCTGCATTTGTTTTGACTGGACTTATGACCATCTATGTATTTTTTTTTTTTTTGAGACAGGGTCTCACTTTGTCACCCAGGCTAGAGTGAGTACCGTGGCATCAGCCTAGCTCACAGCAATCTCAAACTCCTGGCCTCAAGCAAGCCTCACCCTCCCAAGTAGCTGGGACTACAGGCATGTACCACCATGTCCGGCTAATTTTATTCTATAGATATTAGTTGGCCAATTAATTTCTATTTATAGTAGAGATGGGGTCTCGCTCTTGCTCAGGCTGGTTTTGAACTCCTAACCTTGAGCAATCTGCCTGCCTCGGCCTTCCAGAGTGCTAGGATTACAAGTGTGAGCCAGCGTGCCCAGCCCCATCTATGTATTAAACAACCAGCTGACAGCCAGGCACTAAGAAAGGGAACCAGGTGAGCAATGTTATTTTTGGAGCCCTTTATCCACCAGGACATGCCAAGTACACATCTAATGTGGTCTCAAGTCCCTGAACGGATAACTCTCTTCTTCATCCAAATGGAACACCTAAAATTTCTGACTTAGGCACTGGAAACTTTAGTGTCAGTTGGGCAGTGAGTGTACTTCAACAGGTATCTGAAGGTTCACAAACCCATCTCTTTATGTTTAAAATACAGGTAAGACCATCGACATCCTCACAAAGCTGACCCATTGGATAAATGCCTGGTAAATCTCCTAGTACTATTAGACTTTTAAACTAAGTATGTACTTTTTAAAAATATACTAACATGTTAATGAATAAAATGGTTACTTAACTATAATACATGGTTTAGCTTAGAATTAAAGAAAAAAAAAATCTAGCTCTTCTCATTTGAAACAACTAAAATTATTTCCTCTTAGTCAAGGATCAGATCCTATCGCACCAACCCATGCAAAATGAGGCACCACATATGAGAAAACAACTGAATCTCTAAAACTTTCAGGACAAAAAAAAATGGTGGCTGGGCGCAGTGGCTCATGCCTGTAATCCTAGCACTTTGGGAAGCTGAGATGGGAGGAATGCTTGAAGCCAGGAGTCCGAGACCAGCCTGAGCAAGAGAGAGACCCCGTCTCTACAAAAAAATTAAAAATTAGCTGGGCATGTTGGCACACACATGTAGTCCCAGCTACTCGGGAGGCTGAAGCAGGAGGACCACTTGAGCATAGGAGTTTGAGGCTGCAGTGAGCTTTGATGATGCCACCGCACTCTAGCCCAGAAAAAAGAGCAAGACACCATCTCAAAAAATAAAAAAAAAAATGGCAGAATTCTCGGAATCCCTATTTGGGAAGAAAAGTTTTATGTAGGAACACAGTCATTGCCAAAGTCTTTAAAATGGCAAAATTCATAGACCACATAAATATGGAAAATAACGAAAAATAAAATTAGGTAAACTATGGAAAATGATGTAACCATTTAAAATGTAGGTGACGTAAAATTAAATTTGAAAAATTCAAAAGTGTACCTAAAGTATGATTATAGATGTATGTATACCTGTAATACAAATGAAAAGGAATGTGGGAAAATGATTGTAAGCATGTTTACAATGTGGGAATTGTTTTCCATTTTTAAGAGACCTGATCTTTTTAATACTAGTATTTGGAAGTAAAAGGCAAGAACATGGCTTATAACAATCTCTCAAGTGCCTTTGTTTCCCTTTTACCTGGAACTTGGTCATTTTTCTCCTGTTCCCTCTGGGAAAAGGTGGAGTTCTGGGAAGGCGAAACTGGGGAAGGAAAAGACATCATGAGATAAGCTAAGAATGCCATTAGTCCACATGGCACTTCATGTGAACAGAAAGAGGTGTCCCTTTCTCTAGGCAGACACAGCTGTAACAGGTTAGTGAGAACAGGAGCTGGATTCCAGCTACCACTGGGCCCCCTTAGCCAACTGCTTTGTTCCTGAACAATCCATATAACAGTCCTAACCCAAATGCTTCTTGTAGCTCCCCGAGTATTCCTTCCAAGCCTGTGTATCAGAGGAAGTGAGAGGTAGACAGGGTAATGGAATGCAGCCAAAGTGCCTGGCTTCAAATACTGGCATTTCTACTTATTGTCTAGGCTAGGAAAGTCCAGGAATCCAGGTACAGCCCCTCATCAGGCAAATACCAGAGAGAGGGCAGGGGCTCCGCAGCTGGAGCTCCGACCCCATCCTGGGCTCAGAGGAGCTTCCAAACAACAGGTGCTTCTTTTCAGCACTACCACAGAATTAACGGTAGCATCCAAAATTTTACTATGCACTAGTTACTGTTTTTAAGCCATATATATATATATAGCATATGTATGTATTTTTAAAAACCTCATTTAATTCCCATAAAAACATCACTGGGAACGCACTAACACTTTATAGCCACGAAGAAACGAAGACAAGGAGAGATTAAGTAACTTGCCCAATATTTCACAGCGAGGAGGAAACAGAGCTGGGAGGAGGGCTGGGGCAGCGGAGAGTGCGGGAGACCCTCAAACTCCAAGCACGACGCGAGCCCGCCCCCAACGCGGCAGGTTCCGCCGAGGGGACGCTAACTGCCACCGCCTCCCAGCCCCGCCCTCCATCGCTGGCCGCGGCTTCTCTCGCCCACGCCAAGGACCAGGTCACCGCTGGCCCCGCGCCCAGGCCGGGAGGCTCGCGGAGGTCCTGGGGACCCGGGGCTGACTCACCGCCCCGGGAGCAATCTCGGAGCCGACCTCGCCTTCCTGGAGCGGAAGTGCCTCCTCCTGCACGCAGTTAACAAACTCCATTTCCCAGAATCCCCGAGCGGAAGCGCCGCGGCGTTCTCGCGCCTCCTGGACTACATTTCCCAGAATGCTCGAAGGACGGCGTTTCCCACCGGCCGAGCTGACTTTTGTTATGACTAACGCGGGTTCGGTGTCAGTTACCGGGCGCAGTTACTGTCAGATTCCTTTTTGTTTTATTCATTTGTAGAAGCTCATGAGAAAGTTATGGCAATTTTTAAAAAGCGCAGCCGTATCAAAGAGAATAGCGAAGCTTGCGTTATGAAAATAAGTTAAAAACCACAATTTTTAGGGGAAGCAAAGGGTAGGCTAAAAGTGGGAAAGGTAAAAGTGACTTTGGCTGAGCTGTGGCGTAAGGAACGCTGGCTCTCAAACTTGTGTGGAATGCCAGCTCCCCAAATACCACCAATTCAACCTGTTGATAAAACAAAAACAAACAAAAATAAGTTTATAACGCTGTAAGGGAGAACACCACTCCGGCAGAGCTTTGCACCTTGACAGAGCAAAGTGTCAAGGCAAGGTCGGAATTTATTGAAAACTGGAAGTTAGGTTTAAGGCGAACGAGTCTTTCAATGCAGGAAACCTGATTAGGATTTCACAATGATCGTGATACTACAGCCAGGATTGTTGGAAATAGCGAGGGTTTTTGAGGCAAGAAATCTTAAAGTACAATCTGTTGATACTTTCTCGGAAGAGATTGGTCAGTTGGCCTTTGTAATAAACAATCAAGCGGTTTGCTTGGGCAGGAGTATCCTGGAATAAAGACATGCTAATGAAGACAGCTGAACAGTCACGTTG
Source organism: Mirza zaza (assembly GCA_008750895.1). Taxonomy (NCBI): domain Eukaryota; kingdom Metazoa; phylum Chordata; class Mammalia; order Primates; family Cheirogaleidae; genus Mirza; species Mirza zaza. The sequence goes on along the minus strand of VSMD01060081.1, from coordinate 14,840 downwards.
GTGTAGAAACTGAACTGTGAGAGAAGGAATAAGTTTCTGTTCTTAGTGTCCAAGCTGTGTGTATGTCTTGGGGTGGAGAGGCGAAGAGAGAAGGGAGTATCGTGTTTGCCTCCTTTATTCCACAAGGCACCTAAGGGCTTTTGACTGTGTTTTGTGCAATGAGCTATTCATTCCAATATGCTAAGAACCTACAAAAAAAGGGGGATACAAACATTGATTAGGACACAGAAATACCTTGAACTTCACTTACTTATCAAGGTCTCACTGTCACCCAGGCTGGGGTGCAGTGGTGTGATCATAGCTGACTGCAACCTCAAACAACTGGGCTCAAGTGATCCTCCAGCCTTAGCCTATGAGTAGCTAGAACTACAGACAGGTGCCACCACACCTGGCTAATTTTTTAATTTTTTGTAGAGATAGGCTCTCCCTATGTTGCCCAGGCTGGTCTGGAATTCCCAGCCTGTGTCCAGGAACTTACCCATTTCTTCTACATTTTCCAGTTTGTTAGCTTATCATCATTCATAATAGTCTCTAATGATTCTTTGTATTTTTGCAGTATCAGTTGTTATGTCTCTTTTTAAATTTGATGTCATTTGTTTGGGTCTTCTCTTTTTTTCTTAACGTAGCCAAAGATTTGTCAATTCTATCTTTTCAAAAATAAAACCCCAACTTTTCATTTCATTGATCTGTATTATTTTTCTAGTCTCAATTTCATTTATTTCTGTTCTGATCTTTATTATTTCTTTCCTTCTATTAATTTGGAGTTTGGTTTGTCTTTCTTTTCTAGTTACATGAAGTGCACAATTAGGTTTGGTCTTTAGAGGTAATTTTCTAGATCTTGTAGGCAATCTTTTTTATTTTTGGAGACAAAGTCTCACTTTGTTGCCCAGGCTAGAGTGCCATGGTGTCAGCCTAGCTCACAGCAACCTCAAATTTCTGGGCTCAAGCGATCCTTCTGCCTCAGCCTCCCAAGTAGCTGGGACTACAGGCATGCGCCACCATGCCCGGCTAATTTTTTCTATATATTTTTAGCTGTCCAATTAATTTCTATTTTTAGTAGATATGGGGTCTTGCTCTTGCTCAGGCTGGTCTCAAACTCCTGAGCTCCAATGATCCACCTGCCTCGGCCTCCCAGAGTGCTAGGATTACAGGCATGAGCCAACAGTGCCCAGCCGGCAATCTTCATTAGTTTTTATTTTTCTTCTCCTCTGGTTGCATATTTTCTTTTCTCTTTTTCTTTTTTTTTTTTGAGACAGAGTCTCATTTTGTTGCCCAGGCTAGAGTGAGTGCCGTGGTGTCAGCCTGGCTCACAGCAACCTCAAACTCCTGGGCTCAGGCGATCCTTCTGCCTCAGCCTCCCAAGTAGCTGGGACTACAGGCATGCACCACCATGCCCGGCTAATATTTTCCTATATATATTACTTGGGCAATTAATTTCTTTCTATTTATAGTAGAGGCGGGGTCTCACTCTTGCTCAGGTTGGTTTCGAACTCCTGAGCTCAAACGATCCACCCGCCTTGGCCTCCCAGAGAGCTAGGATTACAGGCGTGAGCCACCACGCCCATATTTTCAAATAGCCTATCTTCAAGCTCATTGATTCCTTCCTCAGCTTGAACCATTCTGTTATTGAGTGTCTCTAATGAAATTCTCAGTTCAGCAAATGTGTTTTTCAGTTCTAAGATTTCTGTTGATTAGTTTAATCCCTTTGCTAAATTTCTGAATTACCTTTCTGTGTCATCTTGGAGATCACTGAGCTTCCTTTCACCTTGATCTCACTTTTTCCAGTGTAGAAACCATGAGTGTGTGTGTTGGGGTTGGGGTGCATTTTCTGCAGGCAGTAGTAGGAGGGAGGAGGGAGCATTGCAGATACAGAAGTCCAGTTCTCTTGGAGCTTTTTTACTTCTCTGTAGTCCTGGGAACTGTGTCTACTTTGAGTTCTTAGTCAGATTATTGCTGGTGATAATCTTCATGCTGTATACATGATTTTTGTTTTTGTTAGGGGCAGGGTAGTGAAGCCAGTTTCTATGCTGCCATTTTGGAACTGGAAGTCCTCTGATTCCATTTTATCTCCACTACTGGTTTATGGTAGCACTTTAAAAACTTTTTAAATGGTTTCTTCAGGGCTTAAAATATATACCTATAATTTTTCAGTCTATCTTCAAGTAATATTATGCCAATTCATGCTCAGAATACAACAGTATATTTCCAATTTCTGTCCGCCCTGTTTTGTGGTATTGTTACAAACTATCTTATATATGCTATAAACTTATAAAACCTCAATCCTATTTTTGCCTTAGTGAATTGTATTTTATTAATAGATTGAAATAAAAATTTTATATTTACCCTCATCTTAATGATTTTCATAGTTGTTTTGGTATATCCAAATCTATTTTTGGTATGCTATTCTTCCTATCTGTTCAAAGTCTTTTAATATTTTACAGTGCAGGTCTGCCAGTAGTGAATTCTATTAGCTTCTGTTCACCTGAAAAGGTCTTTATTTTGCACTGAGAGATTTTTTCCCCATTGGGCTTATAGTTTTTGATTGATAGCATTTTTGTTTCAAAATGTTAAAGATGCAATTCCATTGTCTTCTGGCTTGAATAGTTTCTGATGAGAAGTCTGCTGTTTTTTCTCATCTCTGATACTTGTTTGTAAGGTATTCTTTTTTTTTTTTTTTTTTTTTGAGACAGAGTCTCACTTTGTTGTCCAGGCTACAGTGAGTACCGTGGTGTCAGCCTAGCTCACAGCAACCTCAAACTCCTGGGCTCTAGCAATCCTCCTGCCTCACCCTCCCAAGTAGCTGGGACTACAAGCATGTGCCACCATGCCCGGCTAATTTTTTCTATATATATATTAGTTGGCCAATTAATTTCTATTTATAGTAGAGATGGAGTCTCGCTCTTGCTCAGGCTGGTTTCAAACTCCTGACCTCGAGCAATCCGCCTGCCTCGGCCTCCCAGAGTGCTAGGATTACAGGCAGGAGCCACCATGCCTGGCCTATAAGGTATTCTTTTTCTCTGCCACTAATATTTTCTTCGCATTGTCCATTTTGAGCTGTTTGTCAATGATGTGCCTGCCTGTTTTTATTTTTTTAAAATCCTGCTTTGGTATTCTCAAGTTCTTGGATCTTGGTGAAATCTTTTATTATGTTTGGAAAATTTTCAGCCATTATCTCCTTAGATATTTTTTCTTCCCATTTGCTCTCTTCTCCCCCACCTTGGGCTTCCGATTATGCAAATATGAGATCCTACAATGTTGTCCAATTGTTATTTTCTGCACACCTTTTCTGTGTTTTAGTTTGGGTAATTTAAATTGCCTTCAATATAAACTTCAATTCAACTTCTCTGACACTTTTCTCACCTGAGCCAATTTGTTCTTCAAAAGCATTCTGATAAAAGCTAAAGCATTATGCTAAATTTTCTTTTCTAGCATTTCCCATTTGACTACTAAATTCCACTGAAGTCCTCCATCTGGTTCATGCATGTTGTCTGCCCTTTTCAGTGGAGGCTTTAGCACATTAATCAGTTATGTATAATTTCCTATCTGGTAAGTCTAAATAAAATATGGTCATCTCTAAGTGTGATTTTATTAACTGGCCTGCTGTCCCTTGGCAGAAGGTTATTCTCACTTTTTAATCTTGTATTTTTACAAAATCAAATGCCAGATATTAATAACATATATAGGATAGTAGAGACCGTAGTAAATAGTATTTTTCTCCTGGAATTGGACATACGTATCTGTTCAGCTAGGATGTTAGGGTTGAGAATTGAATTGATCTAGTCAGGCACTGGATTTTGTTGTTTCAATACTTATCTTAAGAGTTCAAATTTCTCTTCAAATTTCTCTAGTGTTCCCTGGTGCTTAGAGTAGGAGCTGGAGTACTAGAGGATTTTTCTCAATGCTCCTGTTCAATCCTTAGATTTTGGTCATACATGTTCACCTGTGCTGCAGGATTATCTTCCCATGTTCTTCCCTTTACCCAGGGGTAGCCTGCTATTGCTTGTCACTAGGAGTAGACAAGCCTGTTTGTAGGATCCAGGGATTTCCTCTGTTGTCTTGGGTAGTCTCAGTCTTGAGTGGAAATAGGAGGACCAGAGATCCTATGCATTTTGGGGAGCCAGAAGTATACATAACAAACCAAGACAGAGGCTTTCTTCCCTCAGCTGTGAACAAAAAAGCAAGTGATACTGCCATATTGAGAACAAGCTGAAGACTAAAGTTCACATAAAAGGACAGAAGAGAATTAAAGAAAAGCAATATAAAGGTCCCCTGTCTCACCCAGACCCAAGTCTTACCCTAACTGTATCTTATCATTTATATGAAGTAAAAAAATTTTTGGTTTAAACAGTCCTGAATTTTCTGATACTTATAACTAAAAGCATTGTAACTGATAAAACTACCATGAGCTCCCATAATCTCCCTGTGTAAGTGATAACAGCAACAAAATGCATTAGAAGCCCTGGATTTCTGATGATACTGGACGACTTGAACCAGCACCTTGAAATCCAGGTTAATCCAGAGCTCTGGGCATCCTATTCATCCAACATAGGAAAATCTGACAGAAAAAAATGTGACATATCAATTTCTACTACTAGATTCCACTAGCACAGCCTAGGCTATGTGGACTTTGAGACCTAATGAAATTTTACAGAAAGATAAAGTTGTAAAAACCTAACTTATCTGTATCCTCAAAAATCCAGAAAATTTTAAAAATTAACATTAGGTTTTTTATAATTTTGGCCATAATGCCACATAATAGAGCAATCACATAATGAGTTCTTAAGCATAAGTGATAATATCTCAAGAGTTGGTCATTTCTTTGGTAAAATTAGGAAATGTTCTTTATAAATATTTTTCTTTTTTGAGACAGTCTCACTCAGTTGCCCAGGCTAGAGTGCCATGGCATTAGCCTAGCTCACAGCAATTTCAAACTCCTGGGCTCCTGTGATGCTCCTGCCTCAGCCTCCTGGGTAGCTGGGACTACAGGCACACACCACCATGCCTGGATAATTTTTTCTATTTTTAGTCGCCTGGCTAATTTTTTTCTATTTTTAGTAGAGACAGGGTCTCACTCTTGCTCAAGCTGGTCTTGAACTACTGAGCTCAAGCAATCCTCCTGCCTCAGCCTCCCAGAATGTTAGGATTACAGGTGTGAGCCACCGCACCCAGCCCAGTGTTTTTAAACCAAGTAAAAAAACAAACAGAAAAACCTACCACTGCAATCATAATGAGTAACCTTCCACACCTTATCTATAAGCATGTTTTTGAACATATATGTACACGGACTTAAATTAACTGGATAATATAAAGGTACAATCCTCATTTTCACTAAACAATATGCATGATCCTTTCTTGTCATTTTAGATCTATTCCATTCTTTCTGTAGCTCCATAATATAGGAACATATAGAAACAGCCAAATCCTACTGATGGGCATTTATTTCCAGTTTAAAAAATTACTATTGTAAGATCTTTTCTGTTAAAATTAATCATAAATTCTATGATTGTCAGATGCACATTTTACATTTTGCAATATATATAGAACTTGATGTTTTAAAATATATATTTGATGACAAGCATGTATTTTTCACTCCCACCAACAAACACATTGCTCTTAGAGACCAGCAACTAAATGGCCATCCTACCCTAACAGTCAATATATTTGATAAAATGCTTTGAAAAATTCAAGATTTTTCCCCTTTTTTGTGTGTGAGTGGGAGAAGTACAGGGTTGGAGAACAGAACAAAATTAAAGTCCTTTAAATTTATCACAGACTCTGCCTAAGGAGATTTGGATTGAACAAATGCTACACTTAGAAATCAGGCAGCTCAAATGCACTTCGACAGAAATATGGAGAGTGAAAAACCAAGTATTGTAACTCTTTGACATTTATTAAAAAGTATTTGCCATCGGTAACCATTTCTGACACTTTCCAAATATTACAGTAAAACTTTGCCTTAATACACATAGCAGGAATAGAAATTCAATTATGTAAAATAGTTTTCCATTTTTGTAAAGTTAACCAGAAACATTATCAGTTTATACTGTCATTTAAAGTGCACACATGTGTACATATAAATGCACACAAAGCTAAACTTCAACTGATGGTATATATACTGTATACAGTATACCAAATGTTAAGAAATTCAATACAGCCCTGATCAATATGGAACAAAGGACAGGAACCAATTCCAATAGAGGGTTACAACCAAATTCATGTTATTTCAGATTGCAACACTGCTTGATGTTCCACATTTCAAATAATATGTATTTGCCTGAAATGATTTTATTAAGATTACTTGCAGGATTCCTCCTCCAAATACATTTTAAATGAATTTCCTTAAAATGAGCTTAATAAAATTTTCAAACATTTACATACCTTTTCTCATTTAGCAAAAAGTACTGAGCACCTACAATGAGTTATGAAATGCCGTTTTGTAGACTTACTAATAGTAAGTCTGTAGTAAGTCTTTTGTAGTAAGTCTACAAAACCAGAGCTCCTGTGCAAGGACTGATGTTGAAGTTCTGACAAAAAAATCCCTTATGGAGCCCCTCTCATTAGATGTCTCTGCTGTGTGGTCTCCTGGCCATTATGAATGTTGAAGTTGGGCAGAAACATTAGAGTTTCATTTGAAAAAGATTCTTTTACTGTTAAAAGAACTCTAGTGACTGGAAATTTCAGCTCCCATTTGAGGACTTCAAAACAAAACAGAATCTTCATTTCTGTGTAGATTCTCTGCTGAAGGATAATCCTTACCATACCCTTCACTTTTATAGAATTTATCACCACTATGGACTCTTTGATGAATGAGAAGACCTGAGCTCCAACGAAAACCCTTACCACATGCATCACATGTATATGGTTTCTCTCCTGTGTGGACTCTCTGGTGAGCTTGAAGGTTTGATCTCTGACTGAAGCCCTTTCCACACACCTCACATTTGTATGGTTTCTCCCCAGTGTGGACTCTGTGGTGGGCTTGAAGACTGGAATACCCACTGAAACCTTTACCACACTGTTCACATTTATAGGGTCTCCCTTCTGCATGGACTCTCTGATGTGCTTGAAGGCGTGAACTCTCACTGAAGCCCTTTGTGCACACCTCACATTTGTATGGTTTCCCTCCTGTGTGGACCCTCTGATGTGCTTCAAGGCGTGAACTCTGACTGAAGCCCTTCCCACACATCTCGCATTTATATGGTTTCACTCTAGTGTGGACTCTCTGATGACCTTGAAGATATGCTCTCTGACTGAAGCCCTTCCCACATACCTCACATATATATGGTCTCTCTCCAGAGTGGACACTCTGATGACTTTGAAGGTATGATCTCTGACTGAAGCTCTTGCCACACTCATGACATTGGTAAGGCTTCTCGCCCGTGTGGACTCTCTGATGGGCCAGAAGAGTTGAGGCCTTACTGAAGCCTTTACCACATTCTCCACATTTATAGGGTTTTTCTCCTGTGTGAACTCTCTGATGAATTTGAAGATTAAAGCTCCAACTGAAGCCCTTCCCACACTCCTTGCATTTGAATGGTTTTTCTCCAGTGTGGACTCTCTGATGGCCTTGAAGGTGTGAACTCCGACTGAAGCCCTTACCACATTCCTCACACTTGTATGGTTTTTCTCCAGTGTGAACTCTCTGATGGCCTTGAAGATATGAATTCCGACTAAAGCCCTTCCCACATTCCTCACATTTGTATGGCTTTTCTCCGGTGTGGACTCTCTGATGGGCTTGAAGGTATGAACTCCGACTGAATCCCTTATCACACTCCTCACATTTATAAGGTTTTTCTCCTGTGTGGACTCTTTGATGAACATTAAGAACTGATCTATGACTGAAGCTTTTGCCACATGCATTGCACTTGTATGGCTTCTGTCCAGTATGAACTCTCTGATAATCCTTAAGTTTTGAACTCCAGTTGAAGACATTCTCACACTCATCATAAGTTTTCTCTCCAATGTGAATCTTATGATGGCCTTGAAGATACAAATTTCGACTGAAGCTGTTACTGCATATATAATGTTTATATGGTTGTTCCCTACTGTGGACTACCTGAAGATCTTGAAAATGTGAGGCCAGATTGAAGCCATTATTGCATTCCTCAGAATTATAGGGATTCTCTTTCATGTGAACTCTATGCTGAATGTTAAGATTTGAACGACAAATGAAACCCTTTCCATATTCTATACCTGTGTATAGTTTCTCTTCAGTGTGGATTTTCTGATGGACTTGAAGACATGAACTCTCATTAAAGACATTCCCATTCTCCTCATATTCATGGGGCTCCTCCCTAGTTTGAACCCTAAAAATACTATTAAGGGCTAAGCTATGACTGAAGGCTTTCTCATAAATGTTGCACCTATAGGACGTCTCTCCTGAGTGGATAAGTTCGTAGGTATTAAGGGAGGAGTACTGATTCAAGTTCTTACCATATTCACCACATTTACATGGTTTCTCCTCTGTATGCTCTCTCTGATGGGATTGCAGATGTGAGCTCTCAACACCATCTTCTTCTCTCTGAATATTCTGATGAATATGAAGAACTGGACTATTCCTACAGACCTTTCCACATGGACTGTATGTACAGGGCTTCCCTTCCAAGTGGAACTGCTGATGAACTTCAGAGCTAGAGTCATTACTGAAGGCTTTTCTATACTCAGCACATGGGAAGGGATTCTGCCCTGCTTGAATTGAATCCTGATTAAGTAAGGATACCTTCATGATATCTTCGCCACAGTCATGGCAGCTGTAGTTTCTTTCTTTTCTGTGTACTTCTAGATTATCATCGTGATGTGAGACCCAACTGATGCTGTCACACTTATAAAAATTATTTTTCATGGAAATTTGCTGACATCTACACTGATAATTATGTGACGCTGTCAGATACATTTTCCTCCAAGAATGCTGGGCCCTCCAAGAAGGAAACTCTTGACTTTTTATATAATTGGAACCATTTCCTATATGAGTTAATGTAAAGTTCTCATCTTCAGAAATATGAATTGGTATTACTGCCTGAACGTGGCAGAGGGAATCGCCTTGTTCTTGTAACTCTGAATTCCTCCCTGGAAAATTTTTCATGGAATCTTGACAACTGACTAACCCATCTGCATCTTGTTGCCAGGAAGAAAGCTCTTTGGGGGATAGGTAGCTTAATCCCACTTCTTGAATACTCTCCATCTTTTGTTGATTCTTGTTTCCTATAACAATAAAAGAATTCAGACATATGCACAAGTCAATGATTTATTCAGAGATTTCAAGATTTTACACTTACATCATAAAATGAATCAGAGGAAAATTCATATCATGGCTTCTAAGAATTCTTAGAAAATGCTGCTTCTTTGGCTATCACCAGATACAGGTTGAGTATCCCTAATCTAAAATCTGAAAGCTGAAATATTCGAAAATCTGGAAGTTTCTGAGTGCTCAAAGTGATGCTCAAAGGAAATGCTCATTGGAGCATTTCATATTTCAGATTAGGTTTGCTAAGTTGGTAAATATAATGCAAATATTCTAAAATTTTGGTCCCAAGCATTTCAGATAAGGAATACTCAACCTGTATATAAGTAGGATCCACATAATTCAGGCTGAGTGCCTCAGAATCAGGGCTTCCCAACACAACCTGGACATCAAACATGATAGCCCTGCTCAAAAGGCCTAGTAAAACCATAAACATGTATCATGGGTTTAACATGGGTTGCCTGGAGATCTGAAGAAGAAAAGAGAACAGAATATTCTCAAATTGGAAAGACTATAGTTGCAAGTAGACAAATGCATTTTGTCCTGATAACTTCTTATTTTTTCTCTGGTATATGGACGTGGTTATATTATTTGTTTGTAAAGAGACCGTGTGTTAAAAGCTGGACGAAGGTAAATACAGACCTTTAACCTATGCTTGAGGCATGAGTTATTTATCCTTACATGAATAAGCTCTTCTAAGTCACTGTCAACCATTATCAGTTTTAACTCCTTTCAAAAGATATTTCATAATTACAAAGGCCACAGTACAGGTCATAATGTGAAACACGATGATAGAATTCAACTCAAAAGACATCAGAAAAAAATGTTGGCACCTACAGGTGTCCTTTGAGGCACTCATCGGCCAAGAACAAAACACAATGAATACTGACCTTGGCTTGTGTCATTTTACTGGAAAATGAATGTTTAGGGAATCTGAGGTACCAGAAAGAGTTGAAGACAGGCATATTTGGGTAGAAATGACTTGTCACCTAGTTATTAAAGCTAAGATTATAAGCAGACAGCATATCTTCATATCCTGGTGAGAAGTATACTCCCTGAGGACATCTGGTTAAATGAGGTTAAATTAATAAACAAGTACACTCTTCTAACACTTGACAGCACATCAAGTCTCTATAGCATCCAGAAAAGAAAGCAATAAAGGGGGATATTTTTGTGAATATTATCCTCAAACGTAATTCTCCCTTATTTTCTTTGTGTTTGTCTCTCTCTCTACACTGGAATGGATTATCCACAAGCACCAGCACTGTGTTTTGTGCACTGCATTACCCTCACTGCCTACAACAATGCCTACTGAATAGTAGTTGTTCAATAAACACTGATGCATAAAGCACAGTTTGAGTCATTCTCACAGAACTAGAAAGGTGTGTACATAGAAGTTATTTTTAATGAGAAAGGAACTAGTGTTGGTGGAAATTTTGCTGAAAAGTTGAAAGGCTCTAGGAGAGGAAGGGCTACACTCAGGATGATGCTGATGATGAGAAAAGCAAAGGTCACAAGAATTTCTTGGGGATGAAATGAAAGTATGAGATCTAAAAGACCCATAGGCGGGGCCTATGAATGGTTTTGGCTGTCAGACACATATATGTAGGTCTGTCCTCAGTTACATTACATATTGAGGGTCACAGCCAAAAACTTATGAAAACCACTGGTCTGAATAGTTAAAGAAGAGATAAAGTCCTTAATCAAACAATTACAGGGCTCAAATAAAAAGTTCAAATGTGAAATCTTAGAAAAATATCAATAGGTAGGCTTGCATCTCCTGATTTCATGCCTACATGGACTGTAGATTCAAAATATAAGGAAGAAATTACCACTTGAAATATATTCTTTCTCTCCCTCATGATATATGAACCATGAGAGTGTAAATTACTTATTTCTCAGGTTGCAATGTTCACCCATTGAAAATTATACACTAGATCTGAATGAGAACAAAGGTTTGAAACCGTCTAAAATCTACGTCATCAGTTGTTTAACAGATAACTTGTGGGGAACAGAGGTAAAGAAATAACATAGCCTATTTTTGAATAGGGGAGAGAAAGAAGGGTGTCACTCTTCATTGTTCTTGCTTCTCTCATCCTCAATCTTCTCTGCCTGGGATAGGAAAAGGGACTCTAGGGAGCAGGCATGTGGATGATGACTTTGAAGAGACGCATGGGCTGCAATTTAGAAAATCTTGCAAAGAAATGGATAGTTTAGAAGCTATTATCTGTAGACATCTTACTCTTTCCCAGTGTAAATGCAGATAGAGCTATTTCTTCTAGGGAGGAACTGCCAAGAGGGGGGTTGTAAGAATCCTCAATTTAAAAATGTTTCTTCACCCGAGTAAATCAAATCAGCTCCCACAGGTTACAGGAAAGCCAATGGGGACTGTTTATTTTGGTTACAACTCCAAACTTAACGCTCAGTAAAGAGTGGTTTTCCTATCTGAGTCACCAGGTTAATTTATTCCATAGAAATACAATCACCAGGACCCAAGAACATTTGGATTGGGATTTTTATTGCTGTACTGTCTGTAATAATCTAAAAAATAAAAAAGAAAGAAGCTAATGCCCATATCAAGTGGGAAATGGCTAAATGATGCATGTTATCTTCATATATTAGATTATGTATCTATGACAAAAAATAAATAAAAGAATTATAATCTTAGACTGAGAAGGATTTCCCCAAAGTATCAATGAAGGAGAAAAATTAGTATATTAAAAATAAGAATGTACATGATCAAATTTTACATTAATATAAAGTACATAAACATGTGAGTGTATGTAAAAAAAAATTAAGATATTTGAAAAGGTGACATTATGTTCCTACTGATGGTATCAGGCAGGGAGATTGGCACACTATCTATGGCCTTGGCCTGTTCTCATACAGCCCACGAGCTAAGAATAGTTTTTACTTTTTTAAAAAGGTGTAAGAAAAACAAAGAATATGTGACAAACACCGTATGTGGCCAGAAAAGCCTACAGTGTTTACCATCTGGACCAGATAAAAAGTTTATTGACCCCTGCTCTCAGGAACACCATGTACGATCCTGCATTTTAACCAACATAGAAACAAAAAATAGTAGATGTGAATTAAGTTGTTTTAAAATTTCCTGTTGACTTTTTTCCTACCCAGGAGCACCCTTAGCTACACACAGTTGTGACAGTGACTTTTGATGTCAGAGCCTAGAGGACTCAAGAAACAATACCAAAATGTTTAGACTCACGTAAATGTCCATTTGAAAATCCTTCTTCAGAACTATAGGTATGTCAGAGGAATGTTCACAAGTGGGAGGGTGAGAGGAGAGGACAGAATAGGAAGATAAGAAGCTGGGCACATGAATTCAAGACTGTCTCACTTGAAATTGCTGTATGAGGAAGGCCGATTGTAATGTTGGCATTGATCATTATTTATTATTATTATTTTATTTTATTTTTTGCGACAGAGCAAGACTGTCGCAAAGAGTGCCATGGCATCAGCCTAGCTCACAGTGACCTCAAACTCCTGGGCTCAAGCAATCCTTCTGTCTCAGCCTCCTGAGTAGCTGGGACTACAGGCATGCACCACCATGCCTGGCTAATTTTTTCTATATATTTTTAGTTGTCCAGCTAATTTCTTTCTATTTTTTTAGTAGAGATGGGGTCTCACTCTTGCTCAAGCTGGTGTCAAACTCCTGAGCTCAAACGCCTTGGCCTCCCAGAGTACTAGGATTACAGGTGTGAGCCACCTCGCCCAGCCGGCATTGCTCATTTCTGATACTTCCTTTAGTTGACTGGCACTCTTATCTTTTAGGATTAATGGCTACCTATCTATGAAGACCCAAGGGCAGCTAAACAGGACAGGGATTCATTAGATGACAAGCAACATTCTGGCTGGAGTATCCTTCAATTCCATGGATTTATCCTATACCTATTAGCTGTCTCAAGGTGGATTGAAGAGTGAAGATATCATGCATCTATTAACAAGATCGTGCATCTATTAACAAATTCATTCACTTAAGGCAGAGGGGAAAGCAAGGAACCTGACGTGGAAGCATAACTGACAAGTCTGAGAGGCAGCAATGGGGCAGTGCTGCTGGAAAAGACCGAACAAAAAAAGGAAGTGAATATGGAAAGTTAAAGGGAGTTGAGGGGACAGATATCTTTGAAGTACTTTAGATTGACTAGGTGTAAAATGGGAAGCCACTAGAGAGTTTAAACAGAGAAGTGACATGTTCTGAGTGGTCTTCTAGAAGGAGTTCCATGGCTGCTGTGTTCCTGCTGCACAGTTCTCACCTGAACACCCACCTCTTTGGATGTCTGTCTCCACCATCAGAAGCTTTTCTTCCCTCTCCAACTGGGATATCAGGTCTGGTTTGAAGGGCTGATGCGCTGTAAAAAAAATGGAAAGGAGAATGAGAGCTTTTAAATTTGTTTATGTCCAATTTGTCCCAACTTGTCAACATTAGACAAAAGGTATCCCACATCCCTTCCACCCTTTCCCACCCACTCTAAGAAACTAACTTCATGATTTCCTGGTTAATCCTTCCTTCCTGTGTTTCTTCCTTACAAAGATAAGCAGATATAGAAATCCTGCGTATGTACTCATTTTCCCTTCTTTCTTACGTGAATTGTAGTACACTATTGATACTCTTTGGCACTATCTTTTTTTTTTTTTTTTTTTTTTGAGACAGAGTCTCACTCTGTTGCCCGGGCTAGAGTGCCATAGCATCAGCCTACCCCATAGCAACCTCAAACTCCTGGGCTCAAGCGATCCTTCTGCCTCAGCCTCTCGAGTAGCTGGGACTACAGGCACATGCCACCATGCCTGGCTAATTTTTTCTATGTATTTTTAGTTGGCCAATTAATTTCTTTCTATTTTTAGTAGAGACAGGGTCTCACTCTTGCTCAGGCTGGTTTCGAACTCCTGACCTTGAGCGATCCTCCCGCCTTGGCCTCCCAGAGTGCTAGGATTACAGGCGTGAGCCACCGCGCCCGGCCTCTTTGGCATTATCTTTACAGCAAATTGCTAGGAATGGATTGCTGGGAAGAGGAAATACATAGCTGTGTTAGATACTGTAAAATTCCCCTCCTGAGGGGATGTATCATTTTGTATTCTTCTTTTCAATGTATGAGAGTGCTTCATGCTCAACAGCTTTGCCAAAAAAGGTACGGTGCTAAGTTTTTGAATTTTTGCCAATCTCATGGGTGAGAAACGGTATTTCAGTATAATTTTAATATTTCTCTTTTTTCAATGAAACTGAACATCTCTTAATATATGCATATTTATAAGGATGTGTATGTGTACTTGTATGTAAATGAATACATCTGCACGCACCACACACACACACACACACAGCCCTCCTAGCTCTATCCCCTGAGACCAAGAAACAAAGACCTAGCATCCTGACCTTGATGTTAAATACCATTCTCCAATAAGAGAAAAGGATGATTCCAGAGCTGGGGCAAAGTAAAAGATAAACACAAAACATCAAACTATGCCAAGGTAAGGAAGTGCTCAAAAAAAAAAAAAAAAAGTTGGGGGCATGCTGTAAGGGCACAAGAGCCAGCTTAAAGGAGCCAAATGTTAGGCAACTTTAACATCAAAATGACAGTAATAAATT
>VSMD01060080.1:0-83453 GCA_008750895.1 Mirza zaza | reverse complement strand
CCCTCCCCCTCCCCCCTGGCCAATACCCTATTACTGTAGTACCTATGTGTCCACTTAGGTGCTGCTCAGTTAATACCAGTTTGCTGGTGAATATATGTGGTGCTTGTTTTTCCATTCTTGGGATACTTCACTTAGTAGTATGGGTTCCAGCTCTAACCAGGAAAATATAAGATGTGCTATATCACCGTTGTTTCTTAGAGCTGAATAGTACTCCATGGTATACATATACCACATTTTATTAATCCACTCTTGGATTGATGGGCACTTGGGCTGTTTCCACAGCCTTGCAATTATGAATTGTGCTGCTATAAACATTCAAGTGCAGGTGTCATTTATGTAGAGTGTCATTGGATCATTTGGGTAGATTCTCAGTAATGGGATTGGTGGATCAAATGGTAGATCCACTTGTATCGCTTTAAGGTACCTCCATATTGCTTTCCACAAAGGTTGAACTAGCTTGCAGTCCCACCGGCAGTGTAGGAGTGTTCCTCTTTCTCCGCATCCACGCCAGCATTTGTTGTTTGGAGACTTTTTGATAAAGGCCATTCTCACTGGAGTTACGTGATATCTCATTGTGGTTTTGATTTGCATTTCCCTGATGATTAGAGACGTTGAGCATTTTTTCATATGTTTGTTGGCCATTCTTCTGTCTTCTTCAGAACAGTTTCTGTTCAAGTCCTTTGCCCACTTTTTAATAGGGTTATTTGATTTTTTCTTGTTGATTTTCGTGAGTTCTAAGTATATTCTAGTTATCATCCCCTTATCAGATGCATAGGATGCAAAAATTTTCTCCCATTCTGTAGGTTGTCTGTTTACTTTCATGACTATATCTTTAGCTGTGCGGAAGCTTTTTAGTTTGATCATGTTCCATTTATTTATTTTTGTTGCTGCTGTGATTGCCTTTGGGGACTTCTTCATAAACTCTTTGCCTAGGCCGATGTCTAGGAGAGTGTTTCCAACATTTTCCTCTAAAATTCTAATAGTTTCACACTTTAGGTTTAAGTCTGTTATCCAGGGTGAGTTGATTTTTGTGAGAGGGGAAAGGTGAGGGTCCTCCTTTAGCCTTCTACAAGTGGCTATCCAGTTTTCCCAGCACCATTTATTGAAAAGGGATTCTTTTCCCCAGCATATGTTTTTGTCTGCTTTGTCAAAGATTAGATGGCTATATGAGGATGGTTTTATATCAGGATTCTCAGATCTGTTCCACTAATCAATATTCCTATTTTTGTGCCAATACCAGATTGATTTAATTACTACAGCTTTGCAGTATAGTTTGATATCTGGCATATTAATACCTCTCATTTTGTTTTTGTTGTCTAAAATTGCTTTTGATATTCGGGATCTTCTTTGGTTCCATACGAAGCATAAAATTATTTTTTCTATATCTGTGAAGAATGCTGATGGGATTTTAATAGGTATTGCATTGAATCCATAGATCAGTTTGGGTAGTATAGACATTTTAATGATGTTGAGTCTGCCAATCCACGAGCAAGGTATGGATTTCCATCTGTTTACATCCTCTGCTATTTCCTTCCTCAGTGTTTCATAGTTCTCCCTATAGAGGTCTTTCACCTCCTTGGTTAAGTATATTCCTAGGTACTTTAACTTCTTTGTTGCTATTGTGAAGGGAATTGAGTCTTCGATTTGGTTCTCAATTTGATTGTTGTTGGCATATATGAATGCCTCTGATTTCTGTGTATTGATTTTGTATCCTGAGACTTTACTAAATTCATTTATCAGTTCCAGGAGTTTCTTGGTTGAATCTTTGGGATTTTCTAAATATAATATCATGTCATCAGCAAACAGTGAACGTTTGATCTCTTCTACCCCTATTTGGATACCTTAAATTCCACTTTCCTGTCTGATTGCTATAGCCAAGACTTCCAGCACTATGTTGAATAGAAGTGGAAATAGTGGGCAGCCTTGTCTGGTTCCAGTTCTAAGTGGGAATGCTTTCAATTTTTCCCCGTTCAGTATGATGTTGGCTATGGGTCTGTCATATATGGCTTGTATTATTTTTAGTTATGTCCCTTCTATGCCTATTTTCTTAAGTGTTCGTATCATGAAGGGGTGTTGAATTTTGTCAAAAGCTTTTTCTGCCTCTATTGAAAGAATCATGTGGTCTTTGTTTTTGCTTCTGATTATGTGGTGAATTGCATTTATAGATTTACGTATGTTGAACCATCCCTGCATCCCTGGGATGAAGCCCACTTGGTCGTGATGGATTATTTTTTTGATAAGCGTCTAGATTCTGTTAGCTAAGATTTTGTTGAAAATCTTTGCATCTACATTCATTAGGGATATTGGTCTGTAGTTTTCTTTTTTTGTTGCATCCTTTCCTGGTTTTGGTATCAGAGTAATATTCGCTTCATAAAAGGTGTTGGGGAGGTTTCCGTTCTTCTCGATGTTGTGGAATACTTTCTGCAAGATAGGTACTAGTTCTTTGTGTGATAAAATTTGGGTGTGAAACCATCTGGACCAGGACTTTTCTTTTTAGGGAGATTTTTAATTGCTGTTGCTGTTTCAGCTCTTGAAATTGGTCTGTTCAGGAATTCTATTTCTTCCTGGTTGAGCCTAGGGAGGCTGTGTGTTTCTAAAAATTTGTCCATTTACTACACATTTTCTAGTTTGTGTGCATAAAGATTTTTGTAGTATTCATAAATTATATCTTGTATCTCCTTGGGATCAGTTGTGATATCTCCTTTTTTTTCCGGATGGAGCTTACTAGAGATTTATTTTTCCTGCTTTTCGTTAGCTTAGCCAATGGCAAGTCAATTTTGTTTATTTTTTCAAAGAACCAACTTTTTGTTTTATTAATCTCCTGAATAGCTTCCCTGTTTTCAATTTCGTTTAGTTCTGATTTGATCTTGTTGATTTCCCTCCTTCTGCTGGGCTTGGGGCTGGTCTGTTCTTTTTTCCAGCTCTTTGAGTCATTTCATTAGATTGTCTATTTGTGATCTTTTTGACTTTTGGTTATAGGCGTTAATGGAAATAAACTTTCCTCTCAGAACTGCTTTAGCTGTGTCCCAGAGGATTTGATAACTTGTCTCTCCACTTTCATTTTGTTCATAGAATTTTTTTATTTCCATCTTGATTTCTTCATTTATGAAGTAATCATTTAGTAGGAGGTTGTTTAATTTCCACGTTTTTGTGTAGAAATGTGAGTTTCTGTTACGGTTGATTTCTACTTTTATTCCACTGTGATCTGAGAAGACATATGGTATGATTTCTATTTTTTTAAATTTCTTGAGGTTTACTTTGTGTCCTAGGATATGGTCAATCTTAGAGAATGTCCCGTGAGCTGATGAGAAGAATGTATATTCAGTGGATTTGGGGTAGAATGTCCTGTAAATGTCAGTCAGTCCCAATTGTTCTAGAGTTTTGTTTAAGTCCATTATTTCTTTGTTAATTTTCTGTTTGGAGGATCTGTCTTGTGCTGTCAGTGGGGTGTTGAAATCTCCGGTGATTATAGTATTGCTATTAATCAATTCGTTTAGATCCAGTAAGGTTTGCTTTATGAATCTGGGTGCACCTAAGTTGGGTGCATATATATTTAAAATTGTTATCTCTTCTTGTTGAACTGTGCCCTTCACCATTATATAATGGCCATCTTTGTCTTTCACTACTTTTTTTTTTATTTCGGCATATGATGGGGGTACAGATTTTAAGGTTTCAGTAAATGCCCTTTCCCTCCTCCCCCCACAAGTCTGAGTCTCCAGCATGACCATCCCCCATACGGTGCACTTCTCACTCTTTACGTATGTATATACCCACCTCCCCGTCCCCCTGCCCAATACCCTATTAATGTAGTACCTATGTGTCCACTTAGGTGCTGCTCAGTTAATACCAGTTTGCTGGTGAGTATATGTGGTGCTTGTTTTTCCATTCTTGGGATACTTCACATAGTAGTATGTGTTCCAGCTCTAACCAGGAAAATATAAGATGTGCTATATCAACGTTGTTTCTTAGAGCTTAATAGTACTCCATGGTATACATATACCACATTTTACTAATCCATTCTTGGATTGATGGGCACCTGGGCTACTTCCACACTACTTCTGTTGGTATAAAAACTAAATCGTCTGAAATTATAACTGCCACACCAGCCTTCTTTTGGCTTCCACTTGCTTGGAATACTGATCTCCACCCTTTTACTTTTAGTCTATATGCTTCCTTGCAGGTTAGATGTGTTTCCTGAAGACAGCATATACTTGGCCTGTATTTTCTTATCCATTCAGTCAGCCTATGTCTCTTGAGTGGAGCATTTAAGCCATTCACATTCATTGAGAGAACTGATAGGTAAGGTAGATTACTGTTCATTCTGTTGGGTTGGATGTTATTGCTTTTATTTTCTCTCTTGAGTCTTTGTAATATCTGTCCTTTAATCTTTGGGTTTTGGTTGTTTTTATATTCGTGAATTTTTATTATGGTGTTCCGTGTGTAACACTGAGTACTTCTTGTAGGGCTGGTCTTGTCTTGGTGAATTCTCTGAGACTTTGCTTATCTGAGAATGTCTTAATTTCTCCTTCATATATAAAGCTTAGTTTTGCAGGGTACAAGATTCTAGGCTGGGCATTATTTTATTTCAAAAGAGTGAGAGTGTGTCCCCATTCCCTCCTTGCTTGCATTGTTTCAGTTGAGAAATATAGAGTTATTCGGATTGGTCTTCCTTTATATATAACTTGCTTTTTTCGCCTAACCACTTGTAGGACGGTCTCTTTTGTTGATAGTTTGGTCAGTCTGATGACTACATGGCGTGGTGTTTTCCTGTTTGCATTGTATCTCCCAGGAGTCCTTTTGGCCTCTTTTATTTCTAATTCTAGGTTACTGGTTAGACCTGGGAAGTTTTCCTCTATTATTTCTTCAAAAACTTATCCAACCCTTGGGTATTTTCTTCCTCTTTCTCTGGAATCCAGTGGATCCACAGGTTATTTTTCTTCGTATAATCCCACAATTCTTGTAAGCTTTCCTCATGTCTCTTATTTTTCTGCTCTAATTCTGTGATTAACTTATTTGATTTGAATGAGTTGTCTTCAAGCTCTGAGATTCTTTCTTCTATTTGGTCCACCCTATTTTTGAGGCTTTCCACTGTGTTTTGAATTTCCCTGAATAAATTCTTCATATCGAGGTTGTCTGATTGATTCTTCTTCAAGATGTCGATCTCCTTAGTGAATCTTTGTTCCAATTCTTGTATCTTCTTTGTAGTTTCTTTGTGTTGGTTACCCATTTTTTTCTTGCATATCATTGAGCTTTCTTACAATCCAATTTTGGAATTCTTCTTCTGTCATTTTAGTGTTTTGGGTTTGTTCAGACTCTGTTTCTTGAGAGCTGGTGTATGTCCTAGGGGGAGTATTTTGGGCTTGATTTTTTGAATTGCACCCTCCCCATCTGGGTCAATTGCTAGAGCTCAGTCATCTACTTTTTTGTAGCTTCTTTATCAACCACTCAGGGGAGCGCTTCCACCACACTTGGAAGTTTCCCTTGACAGGGCTAGCTTTTGGGGAAAGTTGGTTTTCTTGTCTTGCCCCGCCTCCAGGGGTGGAGCCTACCACTTTTGGCAAGACAGATGTGGACTGAAGGCAGGTGGTATCTCCCCAGTCTGCCCTGCACCCCGGCGCCCCAGTGACTGTAACTCCCCTGGGCTGTTAGACTTCTCAGTAGTTCGTTGATGGAGCCAGGACTGAGGTGCCAATCGCAGATTGTGTAGGGGCAGGATTTGCCAGGAGAGACTCTAGGCTGGGCGGAGGCGGGGGACTTGCCTACTTACGGCTGGGCTGTGGACCCCCTCAATGGCAACTGCTAGCCCACTCATAGGGCACCAGTACTGGGGGAGACTGATTAGGGTGCAGCCGGTGTTGGGTTGGGAGCCTGGATCAATATAGTATGCCCCGTAGCTTCCTCTACGCCGCCTGCCCGACCGCCTGTTCAGCCAGAGCCCACACTTTTACTGACCCGCCCTGTGCGGTTTTATTCGCCCGGGGAAGTTCCAGCTTAGAGCCCCCGCTTAGTCTCGCTGGTTACCAGAGGTGAGACCTCTAACCGCCTCCCCAGTCCACATAGATCAGTTTTCTCCTGTCTTGGAGCCATCCTAGCACGGGGCTCAGGGGGGCCCACGCCGCCGCCTTTCCCCATCAACTGCACCCTCCAGCACCCTCTTCTTCTGCTGCGATTTTGCACCAGTTTCAGACAGGTCTCTGGCTGGGTGGGTGTGGAGGTCAATGGGGAAGCAAGGAGTTCTCCTGTGGGTCTGATCCCACTTCACCCCTTGGCCCGGCGGGCCGGCGCCCTCCCACACGCCCTATTGTTTGCTTTGCACTCTCTAGAGAACGCAATCTTATCTCCGGATCACCTTGTTTATCCTTTTATGAGAGTTCCACGTTGCTCCCCTGTGGATTCTCGACTCTGTCATTGTAGTCGGGAGATCCACTCGCATGTAGGAGACCAAGATCTGTGTCTCCTTCTCTGGGAGCAGGAGTCGGGAGAGTTACCTCTACTCCATCATTTTTTCCGGATCTCAGGTTGGAAGATTTTATTTCAACTTCTTCCACCAGCTGTTGTGTTTTAAAAATGCAATGGTTAGTGAATGATGACAACAAGATAGTGGACTTGAAAGCTCCAGGGACTCATTTCCTCATGTAAATATCAAATAAACAGCTAAAGACTATTATAACTTTATAAGAGCTCTGTAAGACACAGATCTAAAGCAACCAAGCAATCTCACAATCAAGAAAAAGCCACGTTAAAAACAGTAGAAAATTTTGCGGTGTTTTCACTTACCCTTGCCCTACCCTCTCCCTGAAAGGGTTAAGTTAAGAAGCAACAGGCCAATTTCCAATTCCAACTACTGGGCAAAAGAAGTAGAATGGAATTTGTTTGCAACACTCTGGCCAGTCTGTAGGCTGCCTAAGTGACTGGCTTCTGTATTGCTGGACTTGGAGCTCAGATGAATAACAGATACATTCTTTGGATCTCAGCCTTGAGCCATGGAAGGCAATGGTTGGTGCCATAGCTTGTAAAAACTGCAGGGGGACTGTAGATTTCTGGATGCCTGGTGGAAAAATTTGCAGGTAGAGGAATACAATAGAACATTAAAGGCCTCTCAGAGGAAGCTAGGGTGAAACACTTTGGGAAGTTAGGATATTTAAAATCAACCAAGGGAAACTGAAGAAAAAATAAAATAAAAGCATGTACAGAGGCCTAGAGAGGACACATTCCCAGAAAAGACTGAGAAGATCTTATTCTTTA
Source organism: Mirza zaza (assembly GCA_008750895.1). Taxonomy (NCBI): domain Eukaryota; kingdom Metazoa; phylum Chordata; class Mammalia; order Primates; family Cheirogaleidae; genus Mirza; species Mirza zaza. Next base: position 76,208 of record VSMD01060080.1, on the reverse strand, counting down.
TGTTGGACTAATAACAAAGTTCAGGCGCCCTCTAATTATTGAAGGTCTTCCCCATGAGTCAGCAAGAACTGTGAGAGATGTCTTTTAAAAAAATGCCCAATTGTCAACAAAGGATACAAAAGCATTCAGAAATACCTGAATCATTCAAAAGAACAAAATAAATCTAAAGAAACTAAGTATGAATAAACATGAATCAGGTTTACTAAACAAATGCTTTAAAAGAACTGTCTTATATATATTCAAAGAGATAAGAGAAACATGGGCAAAGAACTAATCAAAAACAATAAAAAAAATTATATAAGAACAAATTTTTAACATCAATAAAGAGATAGAAATAATTTCTAATAAACCAAACAGAAATTCTGGAGCTGAAAAAATACATAACTGAATTGAAAAATTCATAATTTGACAGGGTTTTGACAGAAGACTTGAACAAGCAGAAGAAAGAATTAGCAAACTTTAAGACATTTGAAATGATCAAATGTGAGGAGTAAAAATTTTAAAAGACTGAAGAAAAATGAGCAAAGCCTAAAGGACTTACAGTACAGCATAAACTGGACTAATATATGCTTTTAAAAAGTCCTATAAGAAGACAGAGAGAGGAGGGAGGAGAGAGATTATTTGAAGAAATAATGTCTGGAATCATTCCAAATTTAAGGAAATATATGAATTTACAAATCCAAGAAAATCAACAAATTTCAAGTAGGATAAAGCCAAAGACACATTATAATCAAACTGTTGAAAGACAAATAAAAAGAGAGAATCATAAAAGCACCGAAAGTTACTCACCATATGTGAATGAGTCCCGATAAGATTATGAGTAGATTTTTCAGCACAAAGGTTGCAGGCCAGAATGCAGTGGAATAATATATTTAAAGTGCCAAAGGAAACAAACTGTCAACTGAGAATTCCATATCCAGGAAAAAAATATTATTTAAAAGTAAGGGAGAAATTAAGACATTCCCAGATAACCAAAAACTGAAGGAGCTCACTACCACTGGTCCTGCACTACATGAAATGCTAGTGTGAATCCTTCAAGTAGAATGAAAAAGACACTAGACAGTAACTTAGAGCCATATGAAAACATAAAGTTCTCCAGTAAAAGTAAATATGTGGATAAATGTGGAAAACAGTAGTGCAGTACTTTTGGTTTTTACCTCCACTTGATATTTTCTACAGGATTTAAAAGACAAAAAATTCCAACATAGTCATAATCTATGTTAATCCGTGTACAAATATATAAAGATGCAATGTTTAATGTCAATAACATAAAGTGGCATAAGGAGAGCTGTAAAGGAGAATTTTTAATGCAATCAAAGTTAAGTTAGTATCAATTCAAAATAGATTTAATAACTTTAGGATATTATCTTTCATGTCCATGGTAACCACAAATATCTATGCAAAATATACAAATGAAAATGAGAAGACATTCAAAATGCATCATTACAAAAAAATCAACTAAACACAAAGGAAGGCAGTAATGGAGGAAACCAGGGACAAAAAGTCTACAAGACATGGAGACAAATACAAGTAAATGGTAAAAGTGCTATCTACTAGTAATAACTTTAAATGTGAATGGATTAAACACCCTGATCAAAAGACGAAGATTGGCAGAGTGGACAAAACAAACAAATGAGATCTAATTCTATGCTGTCTATAAGAGATTTACTTTAGATATAAGAACATACATAGGTTTCCTCAACAAAATTTTAGCAAATCATATTCAGCAGCATACCCAAAAAATAATTCACCATGACCAGGTGGGCCTTATTACAGGGATGCAAGGCTGGTTCAACATACACAAATCTATAAATGCAATTTGTCTCATAAATAAAAGCAAGACAAAAAGACCATATGATTCTCTCAATAGACGCAGAAAAAGCATTGACAAGGTCCAGCATACCTTTATGATAAAAACTCTTAACAAAATAGGCATAGACGGGTCATACCTTAATATTATGAAGTCCACTTATGATAAACCCATGGCCAATATCATACTGAATAGGGAAAAATTGAAACCATTCCCACTTCGAACCGGAACCAGACAAGGTTGCCCACTATCTCCACTTCTATTCAACATAGTGCTCAAAGTCCTTACTAGAGCAATTAGACAAGAGAAGGGAATTAACGGCGTCCAAATGGGAGCAGATGAGATCAAACTGTTGCTCTTTGCCAAAGATATGATATCTAGAAAACCCCAGGGATTCAACCAAGAGACTCCTGGAATTGATAAATAGTAATGTAAAGATAAAGTCAAGTCTCAGGAGACAAAATCAGTACACACAAATCAGAGGTATTCATATACACCAAAAACAGTCAAGCCAAAATTCAAATCCAAAGTGCAATACTTTTACAATAGCCTCAAAGAAAATTAAAGATCTAGGAATATATTTAATGAAAGATGTGAGAGACATATACAGGGAGAACTATGAAACACTAAGAAAAGAAATTGTAAAAGATGTAAACAGATGGAAAAATGTACCTTGCTCATGGATTTGTAGAATCAACATCATTAAAATGTCCATACTACCTAAAGTGAACTACAGAATTAATGCAATCCCTATCAAAGTACCATCATCATTCATTACAGGTCTAGAAAAAAAAATAATTCTACACTTTAAGTGGAACCAGAGAATACCTCGTATAACCAAAGCAATCTTAAGTAAAAAGAACAAACTTTGAGGGATCAGTCTACCAGACTTCAAGCTGTACTACAAGGCTATAGTAAGTAAAACAGCATGGTGTTAGCACAAGAACAGAGACATAGACCTTTGGAACAGGACTGAGAATCCAGAGATGGAACTATCTGCATATGGTAATCTAATCTTTGACAAAACAGACAAATCTTTGACAAAATCTTTGACAAAACAGACAAATCTTTGACAAAACATATACTGGAGAAAAGAAACTCTTTTCAATAAATGGTGCTGGGAAAACTGGATAGCTACATGCAGAAGATTATAATTAGATCCCCACCTCACCTCTCACAAAAATCAATTCAAGAGGAATAACAGACTTAAATCTAAGGCATGAAACCATAAGAATTGTAGAAGAAGATGTCGGGAAGACCCTTTCAGACATTGGCCCAGGCAAACAATTTTTGAAGAAGATCCCCAAAGCAATCACAGCAGCAACAAAAATAAATAAATGGGATCTGATCCAATTAAAAAGCTTTTGCACAACCAAGAAAACTATCATTAAAGTGAATAGACAGCCTATGGAATGGGGGCCAATATTTGCTCTCTACACATCTGATAAAGGTCTGATAACAAGAATCTATCTAGAACTTTAAAAAATCAACAAGAAAAAGTCAACAACCCCATCAATAAATTGGCAAAGGAAATAAACAAAAACTTTTCTAAAGAAGACAGAATAATGGCCAGCTAACATATAAAAACAAATGCTCAACATCTATAATCAGTAGAGAAATGCAAATCAAAACCACAATGAGATATCACCTAACCCCAGTGAGATTGGCCTCTATCAAAAAAATCCCAAAACAACAAATGCTGGTGAGAATGTGGAGAGACAGGAACACTGTTACACTGATGGTAGGACTTCAAATTAGTGCAACCTCTGTGGAAAAGAATTTGGAGATACCTCAAAGAGTTAAAAATAGAAACAACATTCCATCCGGCAATAGCACTATTAGGCATCTACCCAAAAGAGCAAAAGACATTCCATAGTAAAGACATCTGCACCCAAATGTTTATGGCAGCACAATTCACAATTGCAAGGATGTGGAAACAACCCAAGTGCCCAACAATTCATGAGTGGATTATTAAAATTTGGTATATGTATACAGTGGAATATTACTCAATTATAGGAAATGATGGTGATATAGCACCTCTTATATTTTCCTGGATAGAGCTTGAGCCCATCCTCCGAAGTGAGATATCACAAGAACAGAAGAACAGGCTCCACGTGTACTCATCATCAAATTGGCTCTAATCAACACTATGGTGCTCACATGGTAGTAATATTCTCCAGGGATGAGGGGGTTGGGAGTGTAATCTCACAACTAAGGGATGCAGTGAGTGTTGTAGAGGGGAAGGGTATGCCTCTAATTCTCACTTGAGTGAGGCAAGGTCATGAAGTGTAACCACAATGTTTGTACTCCCCTAATATACTAAAATAAAAATAAATTTAAAATAAAATAAAATACTCATATATTTAAAAATGTTTTAAAGGATGGAAAAAAATAATCCATAAAAATAGTAATCAAAATGGAGCATTAGTAGCTATACTAATATCAGAAAAAATAGAGCAATCCACAAACTGTTACAAGAGACAAAATGAGACTTTATATAATGACAAAACACTTATAATTATATGTACGACAAACACCTGCACTCCTAAATATATGCTAAAATCATTAACAGAATTTAAAGGACAAATAGAGAGGTCTTCAATCATAATTAGAGAACTTTAATACCTTACTTGCACAAATGGATAGAACCCGACAGAATATCAGTAAGGAAACTGAGGACTTGGACAACATTATAGACTAATTGGACAGATGCAGCACACTTAACTATAGCTTAATACACATTTTTCTAAAGTACACATGGAACATTCTCCAGGACATGCTAACAAAGAGAAACCCAGGACCAGATAGCTTTACTGGAGAATACAAAACATTTAAAGAATTAACATCAATCCTTTTCAAACTCTCCCAAAAAATTTAAAGAGGACATAATACTTCTTAGTACATCCTATAAAGCCAGAATTACCCTAATACTAAAGCCTGAGAAAAACACTATTAAAAAAGAAAACTATAGACCAATATCTCTTATGAAATTGGATACAAAAATATTTGACAAAATGTTAGCAAAATGAAATTATTTGAGATCTTCAATTTCTATTCTAGCAGAAGCCCAGAAGTCCCCATTTCATATTAAAACAAGTAAGAAGTTGAACAAGGTGAAAAAGCAACAACTCCTCCTAGATCTGGAAGAGAAATTAGGTCACAGGGCAAATCACAGTCTCAAAAATTGGGAAGACTAATAGCAGAATACAGAGAATCACAAGTTACTGGAGCAGAAACTTGCAGGTAGGAGTCTCCACAGTGCTAGAGTAGGGAAATCCAAACTGTAACTAAAGAATTACTGGAGGCTCAGTATGGACAAGTCTCAGACTCAAAAGCTCCAGGGGGACCCAGCCACAGACAGGTCCCAACACTTTTGTGAGTTTTACCTGTTTGAGCTCTATCAGGTTCACCCTGTGAATACTGGAGAAAAATCCCCTAATGCTTCCAGCAGGGAGAGGAGCAAAGAAACCTTTTTGAATTATGCCAGAGTATTTTGTTCTTCTTAAAAATGTCTGCCCCAAACTATTTAACCAAGAATAAAAACCAATTAATGTATACTATAACATCAACAAACTAAAGAAGAATAATCACATGATCATATCAATAGATGCAAAAAAGTTTGACAAAATCGAATACCCATTTATGATTTAAGAAAAAACTCTCAGTAAACTAGGAATAGAGGGGAATTTCCTCAAATTGATAAGGAATATCTTTTAAAAACTCTACAGCTAACATCATACTTAATAGTGAGAAACTAGAAACTTCCCCACTAAGATCAGAAGCAAGGGAAGGATGCCAACTCTCACCATTGCTTTCCAACATTGTACTGGAAGTCCTAGATAATATAATAAGACAAGACCAGGGAATAAAAGGTATACATTGGGAAGGAAGAAATAAAACTATCTTTGTTTAGAGATAACATGATTATCTGTATAGAAAATTCTAAACAATTTATGAAAGAAAATCCTTCTGGAACTAATAAGTAATTACATTTAGTTTATAGGATATAAAGTTAAGATACAAAAGTCAATTGCTTCCTATATACCAGTACTGAACAAGTGGAATTTGAAATTTTAAAAATACCATTTATATTAGTATCCAAAAAATGAAATACTTAGGTATAATCCTAATATAAAATGTAACATATATAAAGTAAATTGTAAAACTCTGATGAAAGAAATAAAATAAATAAATGGAGAAACATTCCATGTTCATAGATAGAAAGACAATACTGTGAAGATGTCAAGTCTTCCAAGATTGACTGATTGATTCAAAATAATCCAAATTAAAATTCCAGCAAGTTATTTTGTGGCTATTGACAAACTGATTCTTAAGTTTATATGGAGAGGCAGAAGACCCAGAATAGCCAGCACCACTATTGAAGGATAAGAAAGAAGTTGAAGGACTAACATTATCCAATTTCATGATTTACTATAAAGCTATAGTTATCAAGACAGTGTTGTACTGGAAAAAAGAATAGATAAATAGATCAATGGAACAGAAGAGAGATCTCAGAAATACACCCACATAAATATAGTTGACTGATCTTTGACAAAGGAACAAAGTCAATACAATGAAGAAAATATAGGCTTTTCAATTAATGGTGCTAAAATAACCGAACATCCACATGCACAAAATAAATCCATATGCAGACTTTACACTCTTCATAAAAATGAACTCCAATTTGATCACAGACCAAAATGTAAAATGAAAAACCATAAAACTCATAGTATATAACATAGAAGAAAATCTAGGTGATCTTGTGGTTGGCGATGACTTTTTAGATACAACATCAAGGGCGCAATCCATGAAAGAAAGAATTGATAAAATATCATTAAAACTAATATTTTCTGCTCTGTGAAAGACACTATCAAGGGAATAAAATGACAAGCCAAATATTTGCAAAACATATCTGATAAGGGTATGCTATCTAAAATATACCAAAAAGTCTTAATAATAAAATAATATGATTTTAAAATGGGCCAAAAACCTTTACTAAAACTTCACCAAAGAAGATATAGAGATGGCAAATACACATATGAAAAGATATTTAGCATCAGATATCATCTGAAAAATTCAAAATAAAGCAGCAATGAGATACCATTAAACACCTGTTAGAATGCCAAAATCCCAAACACTGACAACACCAAATGCTGGCAAGAATTTGGAGCAACAGAACTTTCATTCATTGCTGGTGGGAATACACCTCAAACTTGCCATGTCCAAGTCCAAAGTAAACAGCAACTTTGATTAATGTCTGTCTCCCACACTAGAGTGCACATTCCAGGTGGAGAGACTTTATTTTTACTCATAATTGTATTCTCAAAATATAGCATGGTGCCCAGTACATAGGTATTTAATAGCTGTTGAATGAGTAAAACTTTAAGCATTGAACTAATAATTAGGAGATGGCATGATATAAAACAATTTAAAAATGTAATTCCTCTCATTCCCATCTGTATGAATATGAGAGTTATTCCCCGAGAAGAGTTAATGGATTGCAGTTGGACACTTACCTTGAGATTACCCTGGCTACTGCTTTAGTTCTGGGTCTTTAGTTCAGTGTCTTCTTTGACATTTAACTGAATTTACTATTGAATATTTATAACTTGTCTAGTGCAATGATTCCTGTATCTGTTACTTCCCATCAGTAAAATTACATAAACACTGTTCAATTTCTTGGTTGGAAAGTATTAAATACTTGATCCTCACAAGTGAGATAGGAGATGGAAGTCACAGGGATAGGGATGGGGCTGAGGGAATAGGCTAGTCAGGGCTCATACTCCATGGATTCAAGTCCTCCTTTGGGTACTAGTTTTAAATGAGTTTAACACCTGAACATGTTTCTGCACTTATAAAAACAGACACAGTATTAAAAATACCTTTAGTACAAATGTCTTGTGAGGATTATATGGGAAAATATCTCTGACATTACTTTTTAAACTGTAAAATGACACAAACATAATTATTCCAATGTAAATTTGGAAGTAATCCTAAAATAGTAGTGGAAGTGTGGAGGAGGCAGTTTCTGGCAAAGAGAATTTGTGGGCAACTATATTTTACAGTACATTTCAATTTTTGAATGAATAATGGGGCAAAGACAAACGTTTTCTTTCTTTTTTTTTTAAAAAAAGAAAGGAACTAAGAGTGCTTCTAAAATTTTATATTTAACCAGTCCATTTAGTGTCTGTACTTCTACCACATTTCAGTTTCCAGGAAATCCTCAACTGGAACTCCCTTATTGTCTCTCACTCTCCTCTCTAAGGCTCTAGCACTAACATTACTAACTGCCAGTTTCCAGCAGGTCGGCGGTTACTAACTGCCTGGTTTCCTGCAGGCCAGGTTTTACGTCAGCAGATTGTGGCGCAGCACTGCCACGTGCGCGCCCAATTGTGAGGTCCCACGCCCTCACCAGAATATAAAGCTGGACATCTCAGAGCATCCCAGTTGCACCAGGCAGTGCGGGACCCCTAGCATCCTGGCCCTCAGCATCCCAAGTCCAGGAGGCTAGCGGCCCCCTGCTTCCCAACTGCCAGCTGAGTGCCTCCGTTCCCGAGAAGAGAGAAGAGGCGGAAGAGGAGCCATGGAAACCTTGTTAATCCTACCGAGCTGCGTTTTGATCGCCTTTCTAATTATCTTCTGGAAATATGGGTTTGAGGTAAATATGTATGAGAGAGAGAATGGAATTAGTTGAAGCTAGATGAGTATGTGGATTGGGGAGTGTGTAAGAAAGTAGAAAAATAGTAAAATGTAAGTTAAGGGGAGATCACCTCATTCCTCTTTTTCACTTGAAAGCGTCCCACACTTTTATTCCTTAACTCCCACAATTCCATTTTGACCAGTAATTTCAACAGTTGGGGTCTGTAGTAAAAAGCCCCAAGTCACTAAGTGATATGGTCAGCTTTTCACTCACCTGGATGGAAGTGCAGCTGAAAGCGTCCATTCCCCATCATCACCTCTCACTTTGAGAATCGGTACTTTCTTTTTCTTCTTTCCTATTGCCCTCACCGTGTGTCTGTTTCCTTCTCCTGCCGTCAGTATGGGAGCTTTCTGGGTATTCACAAATAATTTAGGGTAAATATAGATTTCCTCTTGTTATTTAAAGCCACAAGTGAAGTGCTTTTAGATAAGGTTCAAAGACAAAGTCCATATGTAGACCTACTAAACTGCCCAAGAAATGTAAACAAAGGATATGGTACTTTGGCGCTACAAGTCTACTTTCATATATTTTTTTATTTCAGAATATTACAGAGGTACAAACGTTTTGGTTATATGTATTTCTTTTGTTCAGTTTGAATCAGTGTTATAAGTGTGTCCATCACCCACATAGTGTAAATTATACCTGTTAACTGTGGATTTACCCCCTCCCCCTTCTACCTCCTTGATTTTCATTGAATTTTACTTCCATATGTGCATATAAGTGTTGATTGATTAGTTTCAGTTTAATAGTGAGTACATGTGGTATTTGTTTCTCCATTCCTATCATGCTTCACTTAGAAGAATGGTCTCCAGTTCTGTCTAGGTTGTTACAAAAGGTATTAATTCCCCATTTTTTTTATGGCTGAGTAGTATGCCATAGTAGTATGCCATAGTATACATATACTACATTTTATTAATCCATTCACGTATTGATGGGCACTTGGGTTGATCTTTCATATATTTTTTAATCAGTCTGCATTTTGGAAAAATATATTTATGAGTCAATGTAGTCATTCAACACATTTTCAATTTCTAGCTCTTTGGTGAAATCAATTCATTTTGGTAACCAAGACTAACCAAGTTGTTATTTGGTAGTATTTGGAAATTGCTAAATTCAATAAACTAAATATGGATAATTTCCTTCCTTTACAGAGAAACATTGGTGAAATATCAAATTCAACTTCTCTTGCACTAGTAAGAACCTCTTCTACTGGGTCAACTAAGAGCAATACTGATAAGAGTCTTTCAGTCAACAATCTCTCTCGGGATATCTTAAATAATTTCCCACACTCGATAGCCATGCAGAAGCGAATTTTGGTAAACCTCAGGATCGTGGAATACAAGCTGGCTGAATTGGAACATTTCCTAGTTACCAAGGGTTTAAATGGTGCATTAGTTAACCGGAAATCCACTGAAAAGCTTACGAGATGTAATGACAGTGGAGGCAACCATTAAAGACACTTTGAGTGCATTCACTTGATTATGTGTTTATACCAAATGGATTATTATTTGAAAGGGGAAGGGATGGAAAGTCAGATACAAAAATCCAGATATTTATTGATTTACATATTCACATTTTATTTAAAGAATTGATTACATTATGCTAATATATATTTTACTGGGGGAGGAATGGAAGCACAATAGAGAAAGAAATAGTTTAAAAGTTTTTAAAAATAAGCTACAGTAAAAACATAGTTGAGATATAATGATTTTAATTTCACTCGTGTGAAAAACAGTTTTGTCTAATGGTTTACAGTACAATACTGCAATTGTCTCCACGTTTCCATTAAAGTAAGTGGGATTTGATGGAAATCTTTTCCATTATGCATATTGTTTCTTGCCACTGTTGAATTTGTGTGATAATAAGAGCTATCATTGAGCACCCCACAGTATGGTAAGCACTCCATTAAGATCTATGCTTTACACACTTGTGAAGAAAATGACACAAACTCTTAACTACCTTTTGTGGTCAGATTTTAAAAGGGATTTCTTTCCTTTCACACCTCCCCTTTTTCCCCAATTAGATATTCTTTCATTTAAAATGCCTAAATCTTCCCTGAATTGCAAGAGTCACCTATAGAAAATCGTATGCATTCTTCTATTTGGTAAAAAATCCACACCTCAGCATCAAAATATCATGGTAAAATGCATGTAGCATATTATAGATTAAGAAAAAAGTCTTTCTAAGCTGTAGTTATCTATTTCAAATAATATTTATAAAATCCAGTATAACTAAAGAAATAACAATCTCTTAAAGTTCACTGGCAGCATTAGACCTACCCTCAAAGAAAACCGTCAAAATATCAAACACAAGTTAATCTTTTATACACACACACACACACACACACACCTCACTGAGATGGTTCAATTATAGTCTTACCTATTTACCTTCCTTCATACTCCCTGCATCCCAAATAAATTACCAGTATACATTAAAGAAATGCCTTAATCCATTTACCCCTTTCATCTTCAATCAAAAGGAAGTGGAAAAGGACTTTAAAATGTTAAGAAAAATTATTCCTTCTATTGTCACTCATTTGCCAAGCACAAAAAGCCAGCAGTAGTATATGTGGTTCTTAAACTTTTTGGGGGGCACAGGTCTCTTTAATATTCCGATGAAAATTATGGACTCTCTCTCTCTAGAAAAATGCGTGTATACACAAACACAGAAAATGTTCCATATAATTTCCATTTCATATGTTCTCTGAATCCTAGGTTAAGAACCTTAAGAATTGCTGAGAAGTTCCTTATATATGTAGGCAGTTTTTTATCAACCTAGGCTGTGACATTTAAACCAATTGTCAATGATATATGATAAATGTATAAGGCTATTAGTTGTTCATTTCATTATCTTTTGTAAGAAATCTAGGACATAGTACTTTCTAATTTGGTTTCCCTCATTCTTGACAAGTTTGACAAGTTTATCTCTTAATAGTATGTAAATAAGTAATCACCCATAAGTAGTAACTTATTCACATAAGACAAAATCATTCTGCTTGATCTATTAGCCATGTGTCACAACTATAAAATGCTAGATTTGATTTCTCATTAACATTTTGGTCCATACTCTATTTGAAATACCTAATCAGATCAAAATAAAGCCTCCAATGTATTAGAAAAACAAGATAATATGTATAAAACTGTTATTGTGAAATAGAAACAGTTATATGTGTAGGTGTTATACAGATAGTCTAAAAAGAAATATAATAAGCACATTGCTAAACATTAATAGATTCACATTTTTATATTGCATTCCTGCTTAAATGGGAAAAAACTTATCACACTATTATGAATATAGTTATGAATATAGTATATACATTTTCTACTCAATTAACATACAAATAAATAAAATTTTCCCCTACTCTAAAAAAATCACATTATACGACCATGTATCTTTTAAAATGAGATCTCATTCAGGTTTTCTACTGCCACTAACAGTAGGTATTTCATGGTCAGTCTCTTTATTAGGATCTATCATGTCTTTATATCTCTCCCCACGATGTCGTTCCAGGTATGGACCCCAGTTAGAAGCTGGTCTACAGCAGCCTACAATGCGCTGAAAGCAAAAACAAATTCTTATCTTAGAATTCAAGTATTACAATCTGTAAACAAGCAAATATTAAACTGTACTTTTATTTTAAAATTAAGTTTCTTTGCTAATGAAAATAATCATAGAAAAGTCAAAAGTGGTAGTCTAAATTCTTAATGATATACAGTCTACATTAAAAATATAGAAATCTAAAGAAGAAATTATAATCAAATTTAAGTGTTAATAGAATTATATTAACTACTAAACCAAAATAACTTAGTATGTAACTGATTTCAAAAGAAGGTGAGTGGGCCCATTAGCATAATAGTGTTGCTACTCCATATCCTTACTAAATTCTCAGGAATTTTCATCCTGGCATCAGGATGAGGTGACATAAAGATCTAAACCAGTGTGTATACTTGGGATGTGTTTCAAGAACCAAGGAAAGGGAGCGAGCTCTAGGATCAAACCATTGATTTGGAAGAACTTAATTTATTTAAATCTAAGACTTCTAAACCTTCCTTGTCATTGTCCTAGTGAGATAACATAATCAACTCTATTCCTCTAGGCCTCTATGGAAGGGGGATGACTCAGGGTTTAGATAGGGTTCAAGATAATTTAGCAGGCTAATTCCAGTTCAAATACACTATTAGGACATGTATCATAACCAGATGAGGTTTTAAACGTAGCAGTTATGGATATGAAGCAAAAAAGTCATTTGCTTTGTGACATCTTTAGGAATAACTCAGCACAAGTAAAGATAGCATGGCTATTATATGCTAAGCACTCTAATAAGGCCTGAAGATACAGCAACAAGCAAGATTAGACTTCTCCCACAAGTAACTTATAGTCTAGTACTAGGAGACATGCAAATATATAAAGAATATAATACAATGTTATACACTAGTAATAGATGATTGTATCAGGTATAGAAATAGCCAAAAGAGTGATTAATTTTATCTCATATAATCTCATATTATCACATGAGTAAATTAATCTTTATTTTGTTAAGTACTTTGCATAAAAAATTTAACTTAATGTGCTTACTTGAAAGATATTTCCTTTAGCCTGAATTATTTTTACAACAGCCATAACTGGAATCCAAATAATGCAGAAAATAATCATACACCAGCCTAGAGCCACTCCCCAGTCAGGGTATGGAATATCGGCATACTCGGGTCTTTGAAATTGTACCAGTGACCAGATAAAAATTGCCTGTGAAAGTAAAATATGAAAAGACAAAAACAAAGATTAGACTTTATTGCACTAATTATTCCAATTTGATTCCATTTCTTAGATGTCATTTATCAAATATTGTTAAACTGAAAATGTATTCAAGTAACTAAGATAATCAGGTAACAAGCTAGAAAATAACAATGAAATGAACCAAAGTAAATAACTTCTGTTTTTACTTTGAATAAATTGTTCCAAAATTTAATACCTTCATATATTCATAAAAATACAAATACTTGCTCAACATATATTTCAATAAAATATTTGATGATATGTCAGATTGAAAGTAAAATAATATCTGAAATTTTCTGTTATTGAGCTTTTAACTTTTATTTATAGTACCATGGTTTTATTCTATGCCACAAGCTAGGCAGCATATCAAAGCATGTCAAAGTAAAGGACACTTAAGACACTTTAGTGGACATGTTTCCCTCTTTGCTTAGTGGTTGTTTCTTTCCCACTGCACAGATGACTTCTTTTGCCACCTCAAAAATACAAATGCATTTACACATATCACCAGTATATGTTTACCAAACCACACTTCACTTTTAGACTCTTAGTGAGGGAAAAAAAGTTCAATATATGTTTAGATAATACAGTGAAATTCGAATCTTAAAAGGAAAACACCTTAAGGCCAAGTTAAGTGTTAAAAAGACTTACTAGAAATGTTGATGCATTAAAACTAATTGCTTAAAAATCTGAAAAGGAAAACAAAAAAACTAAAACACAAAAATTACCTAGTAGTTTCCCTAATTTTAGCTGCCTTTGTTTTACAAAATTAATGTGAAAACAATAGATTGTAAGAATCTTTGTAAATAGATATGCAGGTTTAATTTTAAAATGAAATAGATTAATTTCATTAAAAATTATAATAATTCAAATGTGTTTCATAATTACTGTAATTGTACATAACTACAAGAGAATGAATAGTGTAGTCTAATATACATGACTATACAAAATAAATGATATTAATATTTAATACTTTTGTATTTTAAATTAAATTCAGGTGTCAAACCTATGTAATCAATGAAAATTAGCTAGTTAAGAAGTCTAGTTAGATCTTCTAGGTTGATAAGAGGTTTATTTTATTGAGATTTGTTACATTAGAAAAATGATACTTAGCAGCAATTTCAAAGTAATTTAGCAAGAATATGGAGCATCCAAATATTGTAATTCAGCACATCAAGTCCCAAACTACCCATTACTTGAGACTGATCTCATGTTTTTTTTAAAAAAAAACTTAATATTCCCTAAAAATAAAAAAATATGATACTTCAGATATGAAGGAAATCCTGGATCAAATTACTTAATGGTCTTTTCTAGGAAAACCTTTGTAGGATAAAGTCAATGAAAACCAAAATACATTGGTTTGGGGCTCTGCCACTGCCCCACCCCCACCATTATCTCTAGTTCATAGTCATTCTCCATCCTGTGAAGTGTTTATTTTGGCACTTGGCCATTCAGGACATTAAGTCCTGAACTATTATTTGATTTCATGTCCATGTGTCACGTCTCTCCAGTGAGACATCTTTTGCTTTCCCTCAGCAACTAAATAGTACCAATTGTTGAATTTTATTAGCCTAAACCATTGCCTCTGCTGCCTCTATTGACACAAGTGAGTTTCTTTTAGTAATTTCAGACACTAAATACCTCCCCCAGAAAAATAAAAAATACACATTAAAAGATAATAGTTGTTTCTCATCAATCAGTATATTTAAACTAAATTCCTTGAAGGCAGGATCTGGGCCTTATGTATCATTGTATTTTCTTTACAAGGCAAAGAGATTAGGAACATTATTGATGTCTCAGCATATTTTTAGGGAATGAGCAAATTCATTTTCATTCGCCCTATTGATAATTTTTATCCTATTGATAATTTTTAAATTTTTAACTTTTAAGTCTATAGGAGCCTGTTTATTTTCTCAAATGGTAAATGTTTAAACCCATGGTAAATGTTTAAACTCAAAAATAATATGGCAAAGGCATTTTAATTTAGGCAACTTGGAGTTACGGCCATAAATACTGCAAAACTTGAAAACCATACATTTATGTTATTAATTTAACTTTTGTCTCCAGTGTGAATTATGTTTAAATGTATATATTACTGATACCCAATTCATGGTATACTAATACTTACAATCAAAAGGATAGGCGTAATGACAAACCAGCAAGCTCTCCACCATAGCCAGAATATCCACCTCTTTGCTCCAATCATCATTTCTATATCTTCAATGAATCTGTTCCCCCCTAAAGAAAACATCATTACAGCAGCAGAACAGGCCCAGTAAAAAAAAAAAGAAAACATCAAAGAGTACAATGAGTGCTTGCTCATATTTTCCTCCAAAAATCATTGTGACTCCAATTCTTTCTATGTCTAAACATTTTCTTATACCACAACAACGAAGCATACACCTGCAAGTACATTTTTTTCATAATATATTTTTGCCCAGTATATTCTACTTTACTATTATCATAGTGTAATTATTAATAGTGTAATTATATAAACATAATGAAAAGGAATCAAACTAAACTATTTTAATAAAATTTGCAAATAATTATTATAGTCACTATTTACCATAAATCCAGATGATTCCTACTATTTCCAGTATAGCTGCAATCAAAATGCCCCATCCAGCACAGAAGTGGTCAATCAGATTAACCCAGTAAATTCCAGCCTATCAAAAAAATATGAATTACTTCTAAATATTTTAATTATTTTTATGATTGATGAGGTATTCAATTGAATCTATTAATTTTATCTTAACATATAGCTCCTATCTTAACATGTAGCTCCTTTGCTACAATACGAAAGGAAATGCTTCAAATATAAATGCAAATGTGTCTTTAAATGTCTCAAAAACTATTATTCAATACTGAGTCACTGGGGAGAAAATAAGGATTTAGAACAGTTGATTATCAAAATAATATGCAATGTCTGTATGTTCTGTAGTAGATACAAAAAAAACATACACTATATGTGTAAAGTCAATAATCTCATTGTAATTGGGGAAATTGCCCATTATTGGGCCTCCTACTCTACAAACTATGTGTACTAACAAAGTTATAATGGGGAAAATTGAGCTAAAACTCAGAAAACCTTATCTAAGTCAGACTTGGACTTGTCACTAAGTATGCTCTTTAAGCCTTGGTTTCCTTACTCAGATTATAAAGTATGTTCTAACTAAAATTTTATCTATGAAAAAATGCCGTAGTATACCTGAGTCACACACACGAGACCAAGGAGAAACAAAATCAAGCAGCAACCCAACGTTATGGGAACTCTCATTTTCTTCATCACTTTGGGAAATAAATCTTGAATTGTTGTTGTAATTGTTTCTTCAGAGGGAAAAAAATGACATGTTATACGTCAACTCATTTGCCAATAAGGTTAATCACAGAATTCAACTTCTGTTAATCAAATTTACAATATATGTTGAGAATATGCTTTGGGCCCTGCTCCTTGCTTTTAAAAATACATAGACTCCTTTCTCTTGACAGTCAATATTTGCTGGTTCTAATGAAAATCAAATGTAGCTCTATTTGTTGTTTTTAGTCTATTTTAAAAGGTTTTTTATTGATAGCAACTATAAGATAATAGGCCCCTGTGGGCTCAAGTAGTTTGAAAGAGGGTTATAAGAAAGGAAGAATTCTAATAGGACTTTTAAATAAGGTTAATATTTGAATAGGTGATATGGAGATAAAGGATTCTAGGTTTAAGAAACAAATGTGTTCTTTAAATAGGGAACTGGCTAAGAGTAGAAGGATGTAGAAGTGAAAAGATTAGTAAATATATTTGGACTTTTTTTTTTTTTTTTTTTGAGACAGAGTCTCACTTTGTTGCCCAGGCTAGAGTGAGTGCCGTGGCGTCAGCCTAGCTCACAGCAACCTCAAACTCCTGGACTCAAGCAATCCTCCTGCCTCAGCCTCCCGAGTAGCTGGGACTACAGGCATGTGCCACCATGCCCGGCTAATTTTTTTTTCTATATATATTAGTTGGCCAATTAATTTTCTTTCTATTTATAGTAGAGACGGGGTCTCACTCTTGCTCAGGCTGGTTTCGAACTCCTGACCTCGGGCAATCCGCCCTCCTCAACCTCCCAGAACGCTAGGATTACAGGTGTGAGCCACCGCGCCAGGCTGATTTGGACTTTTTGAGGGCTTTGAAAGTCAGTCAGAAAAATCCATACTTTATCCTATAAACAGAGTAAACTATGAAAATGTTTTATGTAAAAGAGTGATATGTTGAAAATTGTTTCAGAATTTCTAGTCATGCACCCTAGGTAAAATCCCTATGTGCACATAGAACCATATGCAAGGATAGGCATTGCAGCAGTGTGTGTAGTAAAGGAAAAATTGGAAATAATCCAATTGCCTGTGATATGACAACAAAGAGACTATGAATTAACTAGACCTAGACCTGCCCACGTATTGACATGGATTCATATTACCTGTAAAAAAAAAAAAAAAAAAAACTTTCCGAGTAATATGCATGAAAATTCACATTTATGTGAATTTTTAAAAATTTATTTTATTTATACATATAAAATATATACAAACAAGGACTGAATAACATATACAATCCATGGTGACAGTTGCTTCTAGGAAAGAGTGTGAATTATATGAGGGAGAGAAACACATGGGACTTCAAATTCACCTGTAACAGTTTATTTTCTTTAAAAATCTGAAACAAGTATGATAAAATATTAAAGTTTGTTCGTTTTGAGTGTCAGGCACATGAGTACTTTGTATTTTTCTGTATTTAAAATTAAGTTTAAAAAATACTTTCAGAAAGATCATTCTGAGAGTGACAGCTAGAGGGGGCAATAGGGGTAAGAAAAGTATATTTTCAAGTAGAGGATACATGAATAAAGAAAGTATAAGTGGGATATGTTAACACTGGAGATATTACTTACCAATGGAAGCAAACTGAGAATCAAGACCCAAAGTTAAAAGCATGAAGAAAAATAGTATGGACCAAAATGGACCACCTGGGAGTTGGGCTAGAGCTTCTGGATAAGCAATGAATGCCAAGTCAAAACCTAAGAAAAATGTATGGAATTTTAAGTTAGTTGCCAAGAAAATTCACATATTTAAACATTTTTTAAAAATATGATACTAAAAAAATCTCATTTTAATTTGGCAACACAATCTATGATATACATTCTTTACCAACTATTTCATTTTTTAAAAATACTCAACTTGGTTATTTTATGATGATGTGAACATGTGACGTGATTTAAGCTAGTGAGACAAATTTTATATATGGTACATTTCTCATATAAGAAATTTCAACTCTTAATGGTTTTATTTAACTGATTTAATTTTTTTAAGATTGATGAAGAACAACTGTCTTAAACTCCAGAAATCTAAATTAAGTTGTCTTGTCTTAGCATAGAAATTCTAAAAGAATTGCACTCTCAAGAAAGATAAATTTATGGAACTTTTTCTCTAAATGTTTATCCAGAATCGCTATAAGTACTGCCATTTTAATCAATATATGGATATATGCTAAATTGAATATAATGAAACTAAAATTAAATCTTGCTTTGTTTGATGCTACCTTTAGAACTTTTTTATTTTGTCTCAATTCTGTGATCCTCTGATTTATGTATTTTTAAATTTCTGTAATATCCCAGAGGACTAACCTAAGATCATGAAAATCAGCTTCTACTCTAAGCACTATCACTTCCTAAATATTTGTCCTTCTGAGACATATATATATATATATATATACATATACATATATATGAAATAACATTTCTGTGCATCAATCCACCCTCTGTAAATGGGGAGTTTGACACTGGATAACTACAAGATCCCTTCTAGTCCTGACATTCTGTTATCATTCACTCTATAGTTAAGCATCGCTACCTAATGTCTTTAAAGTTAGGAAGTTCATTAATCAGATTCCTTAAAGCTAGACACAGCTGGACACTCAAAGTCACTTGAATCTCTATGGATATGATATTGATGTGTTTTAAAAATTCTGACCCAATACTGTAATTGTATATAGAAGAACTTATATATACATTGTCTTTCTCTTATAATACATGGAAAGAGGTTGCATGATGCCTGAAATTTGTAATTGTGCCTAAGTGGTTCATATTAAGGACTAAAGAAAATCTAGATCATTTTATGTTCTTAAGCAATTGTTCCTTAATATACTCTTGTTTACCCAGAACATCTAATAATTATATTACTAAAACAACCAAATTATATAAGATAAAATGAAAAAGAAAACATAATGCCCTAAGAATCATGATTGTTTTAAGTAAATTCCAGGAAACTATATTAGAGTTTCATAAGTGAGCTACATTAAATTAATCAAAGTTGATAATATATAGCATTATATACCTGATTTTACAACTTGAGAGACTTCCTTTCCAGATATATGAGCCATGTGTCCCAATATAGAAAATATAGCAAATCCAGCAAACACACTAGTAAGACAGTTTGTCAAACAAACTACAATGGCATCAGAGAAGCAGTTGTTATTGAATTTGTTGTAAGATGACAGAGCAACTAAGCCACCCCAAGCCACTGAAAGGGAGTAAAATATTTGAGTGGCAGCATCTTTCCATACCTATAAGAGAAAATAATTTAATATTTTAAAACATATACTCAATTTTCATTTGTATAAATAGTTCACATATACATATAAATATATAAGTAACAATGAAATGAACACCCAAGTGCTCACTACCCAGTTTAAGAAATAAAATGTTACCAGTCTTAAAGCCATTTTGCGCCTCTTCCTGATCATATATCACCCTTTCAGCCCCCAGTGATAACTACTATCCTGACTTTTGTGTTCATGATTTCTTTCTTCTTTATATTTAGCTTTGCATGTTTTGGGATTTATAGAAAAGTTATCTGAATGCATGTAAACATATACAACTTGCCCTTTTCTTCATTCAGTATTATAAGATTTATCCATTAACAAGTTGAACCATATAAAATTTAAATTTTATAATTCAAGATGAAAGAATATAAGCAATTCATGTGGTTCAATTAAATATATGTAGTTTCAATCATTCTATTCTACTTCTCTATTGTCCCACTGTATATCACAATTTATCCTTTCTCCTGTTCATGGACATTTAGGTTATTCAATATGTTGCTATTATGTAGCTGTGAACATTTGTGTACCTGTCTCCTCATATATAGGAAACTATGATGTCAAAGAGTTCTATGCATCCTCTGTTTTACCAAATCTTGCCAAACTGTTCTTCAAAGTGATCGTGCCATTTTACACTCCCACCAGCTGAGTATGAGGGTTCACATTCCTCCACATCCTTGCCAACACTTGGTCAAAATTTTTAATATGATCCAGTCTAGTGACTGTGAAATAAAAGTTTTGATTACCCTAATTATTTATAAGGTTTAACATTTTTTCCATGTTATTTTCCACAGAAATTTTTTTCTAAAGAAGTCCTCTTCATGTCTTTTGCCAATGTTTTTGTTTAGATTGTCTCACTTGATTTCTAGGAACTTTTATTTAATTTGGATTCTAATTCTTTGTCTATTATATATGTTTTTTTCTCCGAATTTGTGACTTAATTTTTCGCCTTTCTACAGTGTGTCCTTTAATGAACCAAAGTTTTTGTTGTTGGCTTAATGTAGCTGAAGGCATCAATCTTTCCTTAAATGTATTATCCTTGATCTCTGTTACTTTTTAAAATACTCCCTAGTCCATGGTTATAAAGATGTGATTTTATATCTTCTTCTAAAAGATTTAAAGTTTTGCCTATATTGTTAAATTTTCAATTCATCTGCAGTTGATATTGTACATATTAAGATGTAGAATTTTAATTCATATTTTTCCTAAATGAGATATTATTTGTTCAAGTATAACTGATATTATCAGTTATATCAATTAGATATCAATTATGTATCAGAGTTTTATCAATTGAATAATCCATTGATTTCTCCTTTGATGTGCATTGCCACCTCTACCACATACTAAGTTCCATTTGTTTGTGAATCTATTTCTGAGATTACTCTCCTGCTCTACTGGTCTATATGTCTATACCTATGCTAACACCTCACTATTTTAATAATTACTGCATTATAATATTGTTTCATATGTGGTAAGACAAATCCTCCTCACTTCTTCCTCTCATACACCTTGGGGTTTTGCCCTCTTTCTCTTCCACACAAATTTAACAATCAGTTTTCAACTTCCACAGAAAACCATGTTGGGAATTTAACATATCAATTTGTGGTCAATAGAAACATTAATTTTTAACAAGGCTAATACTAGTCAATTTCTGAAGTATGATGATATGTTTAAGCACCCCTTAGATTGCCCTGTTTTCTTATTTCTTGCTTTGATTAGTGCTTCATATCGCTGGCCTAATCTTTTCAGGCAGCCCCCATACTCTTCATCTAATTGCATTCCTTTCACAATTTTCTCCCATGTCTTTGTTAAAGGACAATAATTAATCTTAGAAACTGACTTAGATTAATTCATTTAACAGTCAGTTTCTGTGGATATAACATTACCCCAAAGGAAAAGAATCTAATTGCACAGATTTCAAATAACAGAGCTGGTGTATATTGGGCACAAGTGTCTTTTTATTTTTTTTATTTTTATTTTATTTATTTATTTTTTTTTTTGAGACAGAGTCTCACTTTATTGCCCAGGCTAGAGTGAGTGCCGTGGCGTCAGCCTAGCTCGCAGCAACCTCAAACTCCTGGGATCAAGCAATCCTGCTGCCTCAGCCTCCCAAGTAGCTGGGACTACAGGCATGTGCCACCATGCCCGGCTATTTTCTTTTCTATATATATTAGTTGGCCAATTAATTTCTTTCTATTTATAGTAGAGATGGGGTCTCGCTCTTGCTCAGGCTGGTCTCAAACTCCTGAGCTCAAACTATCCGCCCACCTCGGCCTCCCAGAGAGCTAGGATTACAGGCGTGAGCCACCGCGCCTGGCCACAAGTGTCTTTTTAGTCCTTTAAAAATAGGAGTCATCAGTGGAAGGCAAGCAATATAGCATGGTGACTAAGAGTTCTGGCTCTGGAGTCAGAAAGAATAAGATTTACATCCAACACCTCTCACTTCCCTTTGATTTCAATTTATTTTAACTCTTTAAGCCTGTTTCTCCATCTATAAAATGGAAATAATAATAATAATAGTGTCCAAGTTATGATATGAGAATAGAATGAGATAACACATGCAAAGCAATTATCAGGATGCTCAATAGTAGCTATTATTGTTATTATGGGAAATAATCATAAAGTGATATTTGTTTCTTATATATAAGTTAAAAATAATTTTCCCTTTGAATATTGTCTCAATGGAAACAAAGTTGTTAGGGAGTAAAATAAATGTTGCTAGGTCTTCAGAATACAGCTAATGTTAGACTGCCAGAATCCAGTATGAAATAACATGCATGGATAGATACATAAACAGATAAGTAGATTAAAGTTATTTCACTTATATATAACAAAATCATATTAGAAATAAAACACCCTCTTATTTCTTAGTCTGATATCCATATTAAGAGATGAACAGCATGCTAATGTTGATCTCTGAGCTTCTTTTACTTGATATATTATGTATGTATATGTGATATAGGGGGAGCTGGAAGTGGGTGTAGCAGTTCTGGGTTGTGTAAGAATACTACTGCATACCATGATGTGTACCTGGGTTGCAAACAAAAGTGAAGAGAAATTCCAAATATAGTTATAATCTTCACATCTATCAATCTCAATCTCATACCTATATATAAGATTAGATATTAGGAAATAATAATTCAAGTTTTACTAGTTGGCTGTGTATACTTGGCTAAATTTGAATTTTTCTGGCTCTTAGTTTCATCACTGTAAAATGAGTTAGAAAAATAATCTCTGAACACCCCTCTAGCTATAAATTTATATGATTATCTGCTCTCCTGGAGATCTCAATGGAGTTTAGATACTTAAGGAAAAGGAAAAATATATATGATTATGATTCTCTGTTTAGAATATAGATTGTGAAGAATAAAGGAAAATCTAAGAAAAATAATTCTCATTGCCAGCAAACCCAAAAGAGAAAGAGTGGGGTCTTGTCTTGGAGAGTGGAGAGATGGGAAGATTAAATTGTATGTTTCATAAGGAGCTTTAGGTTTAGCTCTGATGTTTTAAAGATAATAAAGACACTGAAACAGAGACCCATGTAAAATTGTCATATAATGTTTTCAGAATAGTTTCAAGGAAGTATAAAGCCCAGGTGTTTGAGGCTTGAGAAAGCCACTTAAAGAATATCAAAGGGGCTTTTCAACTATGCTCAAAGTTCTGAGGTTTAAAGAAAATGGTGAGTCTACTTCTTAGGGAAAATGTTGCAACTATAATAATATAATAATATTCTATAATAATAAAATAGAACAGCAATAATTGAAATAATTGTATATTGGCTCAAATTTATATAAGATTTTACCATTTTCAAAGTGCATTAACATATTTTTATCTTGTTTAATAACCTAACAGAGAGAAGTTGATGAATCCCAGCTTCCATTTTATTTGTTTCTTAGTAACCATTCAAAATCATCTTCGACATGCAGAAAGTTTAACAGAAATGGTTAAAAAGAGTGAGGCCCAAGATAAATGAAGAAACAAATTAAGATGGCCTGTGAACACATCAAAATACATTGATCTCCAAGACCAAAATAATAAAATTCTATAGTTCTAAAATAATTTAGAGCTATTGTGGTTAATCATTGAGTGAAAATTATGGAGCACAAGAAAGGTAACCAAAAACCAGAGATTGAAATTTCAGTTTTCAAAAAGCTAAATAAATGACAGATTTCCACAACTAAAGGCCGATAAGTTTCACATTGCCTACCAGAAAAATCCTACAACAAATAGTTACATATCTGATTGTAAGTATTTAGAAAAGAAAACAGCAATGGCTGAAAATTAGCATGAGTTCTATGAAGAATAACCATAGCAAACTAAAACTAATATTCATTTTTAATGGCACTACTAGTGAGGCAGATAATAACACAATGCTTCTTGATTTCAACATAAGATTGTGGGATTTTAGCTGATCAGAAACTTAATATGCGCCAAGAATGTTATGTGACGGCTGAAAAAGTGAAAGCATTCCTAAGGCCATATCAATAGAAGCATAGTATCTGGAGTACACTTATTGTTAATGCTCTCTGCAGTCAAAATTGTAAAATATTTTATACACCCATGACACCCTTCAGCCTTTATCTGGAAATAGATTAAAGTTAAAAGAGGGTTACCCAATTTATGTTTGTGGCATGTGTTTAGGTTTCAGCTACAAGTAATAGTTTTGTTTATGGAATTCTTAATACATGTCAAATTTGTATTTTAACTTCACAATCCATTAGGCCAATTTTTTTTGGGGGGATAAGTGGAGAAATAATTTTTATTTACTTTAAATAGGTATACATAAAACAAATTTGACAGAGTACAAAGCCAAGCCACAAGAAGAGGTCTTTTTATATAACATGCTTTTAGTCATACATGTGAGATAACTTTTGAAGACAATTAAAATGTACATTAGACTATTAAACTTTCAATGATAATGTTTAAAGCTATTATGAATTTATTGAATAAATTAATAGTCCTAGTCATCAATTTGCAGGTATTTATGCATTAAATATTCTTTTTCAGATTAATAAGCCCCAATCCTTTTGGTCAAATAGAATCAGTGATATGAATAAAATGACTTTTAAAATCCTATTCAAAATTATCTCCCTTCCAATAAGAAAGCATTAATGTGATGTTAAATAGCTAAATCAGATATCCCAGTGGATAAAAACTCTACTAAATGTAACTACATATTATTTTGCAGGCTACTACATTATGACATTCATATAGAACCAAAGATTTTTGGTATTTGCTTTTAAGGTTTACTTCCTCAGATAATTTGAAATCCAATTTAAGTCTTACCTCAGCTTCCCTAAGTTTTGTAAAATTCGACTGTGCTCCAATGTAGTATGAAATGCCTTTTGATGCACCTTCTAGTGTTGCACCTCGTATTAATAGGATGAGCAGGACCACATAGGGGAAAAGAGCTGTAAAATATACCACCTATCAGGAAAAACAACCAAAAGTCGATGTTATTTTTTAAATCATGATAAATATCATGATATATAATAGCAAATAGGTAAAATTAAGCAAGTTGAGATTAGTAAAATAAAGTACTGAGGATTTCATATGGTCATTAATAACTCTGACGATACTAATACCAAAGTTAGCATAATTTCCTATTTGTGTTCTCACCATTCTCGAATGAACCATTTTCAAAAACATTTTGATGTATGAAGGAATATTTCCTAGATTCATGTTGTAAATAAACAACATGTCAACAGTCATAACTTGGAATATAGATGGAATGCTTTTCTAAATATATCCTTATAAATGTCTAAGGGGACTGAATGTCTCCTCTCAGTAAAGTACTGCATTGGCATGAGAAGGGAAATGATTTTAAACCCTACAATGATTAGTATATATTCATCCCCCAAGCAGAAGGAAAATATCTCCTAATAAATGTCCAAATCCCATAAAAGCTTATTAAAGTGAATACTGGACACTTGTTACTGTTATCCTTACAACTACCATTAAGAGAGTTTGATAGCACACATACAAGCACACTGCTTTTTTTCTAGATAACACTTTTTATCTGCTTGTAGTTCCATATGAGCAGATTACCTTTGAGGCTGGCTTTTTATTAATGTAGATGATTTCTTTGATCCATATATGTCCTATGTTTGATATTATGCCCAAGGATACAATTTAAACTAGTCATCCAGAGACCAATAAAAATTAATTGCCTGGATAAATGGCCTTTAATAGACTTTTTAAAATATTAATGTCAGAAAGGAACCAAGAGTTTCAAAACATTTTGGAAAGTTTCCACTGGACTTGTGATGTTCATAGTATTTTTGTGATGTAGCAGCATGTCTCATTACAACTTAACATGCCAGATATTATACTAGAAATACAAAGATAGGATCCACAGTTATTCCTGTTCTCCATCTTTAAGGAAATTTCAGTCAACTGCTTAAAAACACACAAACATTTATTTTTCTGGGTACCGTGTAACTGCTCCCAGAGAAAATTTCATGTTGCTCTCTTAAATTGACATCATGCTCTATGAAAAATTTAAAATTCAACAATGAGGTAGGAAAATATAACAGAATGTTTTTCAGAAGAGGCCCCTTCACTTAGAGAGAAGGTTCTGAGTCAATTTTGGCAAGCCTTAATTTGAGAGAGGATCTCTCTCAATCTCTCTTTCTATCTCCCCCCAACTAGTACAGTCCCAATACTCTTACCCTATTATAACAAGGCTCTAGACTTTCCAAACTAAACATTGCAATATATAATTCCATTCAAGATGCTTCTTTATGTAGTGGGACAGAAAAAATATACCCTCAAGCCTCAGAATGCTGTATTAGCTGGAATGGTTCAAGTTTTGAGTGATTGAACAACTCTAATACTAGTTTTTGTTTGTTTTGCTTTTAACAACAGCAATGATCCTTGCATTTACTTAGAGGTAGGATGCCTACTTACAAAGCTTTTCACACATTTGAATGCTTCCATTATAGAAAAACATGCATTTGATAATGCTTGACATTGAACTACAATGAAATTGGAAAGCAGCTACATCACTATCTAATGTGTTTTCCAAATTACCTTGCCAGAAGACTTGATTCCTTTAAATAATGCTGCTCCAACTATCAGCCAAGCCAGAAGAAGACAAAGTGCTAAATACCACACAATTACTCCAGTCTCATCCATTCCACTTGACCGTTGGAGCGCCACTTTACTGAAACACATAAGTCCTTTTATGAATACAGAATCAGTTGTCTTAAAAAAAAATACATTGAATTTTGTGATATTTTTCATCCAGGGAGAAGTTTCATGAGTATTGTATCTTATTGATACATCAGTGTCCTATGAGTCTCTTATTGATAGATAATATTATATGAAGGGAAATATAATTTATTAAAAAGCCAGGCTCTGAACTTCAGAGTTAACCAAAGACAATCTAAAATTCTGAGCCCTAGAATAAAAGATCTACTGATTCCTTCAGCTATGATTTTTCCCTAACAGTTCAAGATCCTTTATGTAAACAAATTAACCTTATATCAGATTATTTCATTTTCTTCACTGCAATATTTTTCTCAAGTTAAAATAATGAAGAAAACTTTTAAAATTTTATTCAATATTTCCTTATTCCATACTTGTAGATACCATCAAACCACAATGGTCCCATTATTCATATCTTTTTCACAGGTTTTCTATAAAATTCTAAGATTTCCCCTAGGGATAGGCATAAATCTAGGATTTTAATTCTAAGCTTGATGTTTGAGAACATTTCAAAAACCAAAATTTAAAAGAGTCACAAAGGGCATTAACTTGCAAATGAGGAAGAGCTTATTTGGCAATAGGGTCAAGAATGTTGGGTAAGGGTATAGAGTAAGGAGAGTAAAGAGAGACCATTTAAAATTCATAAAAGTAAATATAACCCCAAATATCTATTCTTATAAGACAATGACAATTGTAAGCAAAACGGATGAGGAATTACAGCTTTAAAAGGCAACTTTGCCCCAAATATTACTCATCACCCAATTGTTTATCATTAGAACTTGTTCATTATCATCTCAAATTTGGAAATTTTTCTTCAAAGCAACTCCCTAACTTATAACAAGTATGTACTAAACAAATCATTACTGACACTGTTATGCCCACTTAATAACTAATTTATAAAAGACAAATTGCTAACTATGATCTAATTTTACAGTTAACTACAATTTACCTAGGGTAGGTAAGCATGAGTCAAATGAAGTATAATTTGCAATGATTCCCCCTTTTCTATTTATGTGAATTAAGACAGAGGCCAATGAATATTTTGTTGTTGTTTATCAGAACATTTTAATAACATCTGCTTAAGAGTAAATCATCTAGTGTACTTACTTCCAATATTGTTCACTGGGAAGCTGGCCTGGCTGATAAACTTCACTGCCATTGATGCAGGTAAAATTGTTGGTATCTACCCAGCTTTTATTCATTTGGATGATTTGTCCCATTCCTGCACTCACATTACAGTGAGTTACTAAAAATGATAAAAAAAAAATACAGACACAGACATGTACTTAGTTTTAGAAGAGTACTTACTGAGAAAAAATGTTTTCATGGTAAAACATTTAAATTACCATCTAAGTTGTTACTTGGTGAAAGTGGAGAAATCTTCCAAATGTAATAAACCATGTACACTCAGCATCTTAAATCTTCTCTACTAAGCTGGGAGTATAAAAATCTACCCTTTTAAACTGTGATTGTATTTATAGTAATAATTTATTTATAGTATATAACAGCTATGAAGTAACAATGGTTTCATTTGGAATTTAGTGCTCTAAGGAGCTTCTAGTATGTAGACTTATCAGAATAATACATACAGATAAAGTGATGCCTTTAAATTCCTCAGAAGCATTAAATATTTGTAACTTTATCCTCTGATGTGCATAGATAATAGTCTATAATATTGATGCTATATTATCCCAAAGATTAGCAACATACGACATAGACAACACTCACCATCTCCTGATACATACACGCTACTATTATGGATAGCACTTTTCTCTATTTATCACTTTCCCAATTTATTCTTTCTCTCCTGCCCAGGATTTAGGCCTGTAAGAAGTACTCCCAGGCATGATTTATCTTTCCTGGCTGCTCTCAGAGATTAACACATTGTATTGATCAATTTTCAGATTATACATGCTATATTCTGCTTTTACTAATCGCATATGGATCACTTAAAATTGTACATAAATTGGTTAGAAAATGATTTAACCCCTTATGCTTACTTAGAAAATATAAAAGAATGATGTGAAATTGACAATATTTTAAAAATAAAATCAATAAATTTTACCTATAGGTGATCTGCTACAGTTTTTATCTGACCAAGAAGAACAATCTTTCCATGGTAGTTCACTTCGAAAAGAAGCAAACATGTAGTAAAGACTATAGGCAATTATGACATTGTAATAGATTGTCACAAAAATGGATATCAGGACCATTGTAATTCCCACACCTGAAAGAGATAACAATTAAAATGAAAAATAAACTCAAGTGAAATATATTTTGCTAATTCACAAAAAGGTTGCATCTCAATTTCTAAAAAATATATTGTAAAATGAAAATATTTTCAAATAACTAAATTTTTTCCTTTTTATGCTGGGATAGTGGGGATTGATATCATCTGAGTAGATTTTTCACAAATTTAAAATTATTTTGATAATTGACTTTCTACTAAGACAGATTTTCAGTTGATAAGAAAAAAATATTAAAGCCAAGGGCAGAAGATTTATATTAATCCTATCAAATTCATATAAAGAAAATCCATGTCTATCACTCTTTCTCATTAAGTCTACAAATTCTTGTCAGAGTAGGCATAGTGGACATTCTTTAAACAAAACAAAACAAAACAACAAAAACCAAAAAACAATTCAAAGCTCATATCCTATTAACTTACTGACCAACAGTTACATCTTCATCTATAAATCAACATTTTGAGAAATAGAAAATGAAGCCTCTAAATTAATGACCTGAAAGGATCATGTACAACATTTCTACAGATATGTGTAAAGAAAATTCAGTAATTCAGGAACAATCTGAATTTAAACTTCCAAAGTTTCTTTAATTCAGTAGTTTCAAAGTGCAGTTTAGCATGCTCAATATAACTCTTGTGCTTAAGACTAGTTTATGAGGAAGGCTTCTCTAACCTTCCAGCACAGAATTCTATTCACTTCACTATGAATTTTATTTTTTGATGTTGCAATGAGGCTTTTACAAATAGTTTTCAGCAGCTAGCACATAGCAAAATGATATTTAATCTTCAGATAAAAAAACAGTTTGATGTCTAATAACAATCAAGGCATTTTTAAACCTTTACCAGTGTCCTACCCTATTAGAAGAATCCAAGAAAAAATAGTGACCTGCCCTTCAACTTTTCTAAATGAGCATTGTAAAAGATATGCAAAGGCAGTAAGACAAAGATTGCATGTGAAACAGAGAAAAGCAAAAGCCTTGAAATTAATGCACAACAGGACTATGTGTCAAAAGAATTCAAAAAGTAAAACTAGGAAAATAATGACACCCTTACAAGTGTCATTAGTGTCCTTTCTAGCCCTTCTTATATTTGCAGCCCAGGATAAACAGAAATAAAAATTACCATTTGATTTTGAAATTCTACAGTGTCAAACTATACAGAAAAACAATAACAATGTATTCTTCTTTGCCTTAATATGTCATAATTTTAAACACTTTTTTCTTTGATATAGTGAAGATAGATATATGCACAAGTAGGCAATAATCATGATGAAGAAAACACTTTAATACCAACCTTGAAACAATGGAAGAATCCTCCAAACTGAAACTGGACCTAAGCTAGCAAATTGTCCCAGTGAACATTCCAGGAAGAACAAAGGTAAACCAGCCAGTGCTAGCATAATTGCATAAGGTATCAAGAAGGCACCTAGAAAAGGCCAAAAAGAACCAAATCACTATTACATCTCAAAATCCTGATGGCACTTTGACAATCAGCATAACATTTAAAAGCATCCTGATATAATGGAATCAAGTGCTGGGTTTGGGCCTAAAATTACTTTCTATGAGAAAGTAGTTGATTCTCTAAACCTTAGATTTCTCATCTATGAAATGGGGATCTAAGTAATACCTAATAAAGTCATTCTGATTATAAAAACAATAGCTTATACAAAGTAAGCCAGAGAAATTGAATGATGACAGGTTAAAATCCTGGCTCCACCATTTACCAGTTATGTGACCTAGGGCAATTTATCTAACCTCAGAACCTTGGATTCCTCATAAAAGAAGAGAACAATACCAACTCAGTGTGTGGTAAGATTTCAAATACAGGGCTTACGTGAAAACACTTGGTAAAATGGTAGGCACATAGTACATGTTCAATGTTAGTTTCCCTCCTTTCTCCTTTAAAAATAAATGACCTATTTTTAAGACTTGGAGTGCCAATGCTAAATGTGGTTCAGAGTACAAGTTACTACAATTAAGTTTATTATTCTCGAATTGTCACAAGTCTTTTCACTCGATGTCAATAAGAAGCTTATTGGTTATGTTAAAAAACTCTGAACTTTTGAAACATACTCATAGTTAACTTTCAATTTCATAGGAATAATTCTCTCATATTATTCAGCTCCTACCCTTATAAACATTTTATCATTTTTTTCCAACTTTTGAGGCATGATATTGCTCATTAGAACCCTTATCAAATTGTAGATTGAAGCAGGGATAGAATACTAAACTTATTAATCAAAGATTCTAGAATTTTGGGCAAAGTTTAATTAAAAAAATGGGATCAGTGAATAAAAATGGGATTTTAGATTATGTACTTTTCATTTACCTATGTTCCAGTTTTTCCTCAAGTATTTTTTACATTATGAGACTATAACATCGTACCTAGGAATTACATTTTTTCCCAACCCACAAAATATATTCTACTAAAAATGAGGCAATAAAGTACTTATTATATACTCATACTTAAGTGATTTCACTTTAATGCTAACCCTGGAAGTCACTAGGCTGTAGGAACAAATAATGTTTGTATAGATGTTGCAATACACACACTATCATTGCTATGACTAATAGGAGTTTAAATCCTACCAATGATAAATATAAAGAAAAATAATACAAAATATCACTGCTTAACTACAATAATAATGTTTTACCAGCCCTTGGTGGACAGATATTTTGGGAAGAAAAAGTATTATTTTCTTCAGTTGTTATACATGACTCTTCACTCTTTATTTCATTATTAACAATAACTATAATTGATAAATTGTTAATATAGTGGCCACAAATTGTTAATACTGCTAGACTGTAAAATGGTATGACACTTCTCTTTATTTTATTCTTTTATTTGAGACGAAGTCTCACTCTGTTGCCTGGGTGAGTGCCGTGGTGTCAGCCTAGCTCACTGCAACCTCAGACTCCAGAGCAATCCTCCTGCTTCAGCCTTCCAAGTAGCTGGGATTACAGGCATGCGCCACCATGCCCGGCTAATTTTTCTATTTTTCGTAGAGATGGGGTCTCATCTTTCTCAGGCTGGGCTTCAACTCCTAAGTTCAAGCAACCCTCCCGCCTCAGCCTCCAGAGTGCTAGGATTACAGGGCTGAGCCACCATGCTCAGCCGACACTTCTCTTTCATAAACTGTTAAAAGTATCTATAGATAAAAATGTTTCCATATTTTAGCTATAGTTTTCAAATCTGATCATATTTTTAAACCTGATCTATTAACATTTGAGAAATTTGAATTTCATGTTCCTCTTCTAGCATGGGGCAAAAGAGAAGAAAGCAATTAAGAGCACCTAGATCATCCATTACCCAACTAATGTGATCTTTAAAACCTGAGAGCCAATATAACCCATTAACTTTTAGAGGAAATTGTTGGAAAAGATAATAACATACAATAAATAATATTGATTTTTGTTTTGACCATATTTTAAAATTCTCTATTAAAATTAGTTTAATAGAGTCCCTAGAAATTTATGGCAAATACATACATATTAAGTCATACATAGGTCCATTCTCTATACAAGGGAATTTCTTATTCTAGACATAAGTACAAGAGGCTGTAAAGAAACCTGAATGCTTCTCTTCACCACACTGGACTTATGACATAGACACCAAAAAGAATATGATTTCTGATGCATTTTCCAGCTAACACTTATACCAAATCCATGACTGAACAACCTGGGTTCTAGATAGGGAATTTATGTCACCAACACTTAAAGTGTTTAATAAACAGAGCTCCTTTCTTAAGTCTCTGAAGGCCACTGTGAATGTTTTAATGCAATCAATTAACAAGAAATATAACATTGAAATATCACCACACAAAATTCTATTGTAACAAGAAAAATAATTATAGTGGCACAGTTTCACTGGTACCCAGTTATGAAATATACAGGCATGTCACCTCTATGCCTCTAATAGAACCTGTAATTACAAGTAAATAAAATATGGTGTAAGTGAAAAGTTGTTTTGACATTACTAGAGAATTATGCAATTCATTTTGTTTCCCTTTGTGTGTCACCTCAGAGTTATTTTTTTTTTCTCCTTCTTCTAATTGAGTCTACCTCAATGATCTACAAAGTATACACAGTATTATTTTCAGGAATAAAACACCTATCCTCGAACTAAACTATTGCATTTTAGGAGGATCTTCTACATGGGTCAATCCAATTTGGGATACATATAACCAAACATTGCAGCTTAAAATACTAAACCTTTAATTACTTTTAATTATATTTTTCCATACTTAAATCACCAAAATGTAATGCCTTATTGTAATTAAGTGAACAATTTATTTGGGCTTCTTAGTAGAACTAGATTTCCTTACTTTTTTCTTAGATTCAGCTATAAATTCAGCAATGTACAGCTTAAGTCTAAACAGATTATCACAGAAACATGCATAAATTAGGAAGAATAAGTCACAGTTGAAGATTACATGAGATCTCAAATCAGAAGCTCAAAAGTGTTAAATATAAAACTTTTATCAAGTGTATATCTGAGGATTTTGTGAAACTAGCTTTCTAACTTGAGCTAGTAGCTCAAACTAATAATAAATACAATATGCTCTTTTACCCATCCTCCCACTAACCCAAACTATCATATGCTTTTCTTCAGCTTTTAAAATATACTCAGAGGCCATACAGTACCCCACATAAAAGTAGAAGAGAAAAGGAGAGAGGAGAGAATACCTCCGCCATTGTTGTAGGTCAGATACGGAAATCTCCACACATTTCCCAATCCTACTGCATATCCAACCATAGACAGAAGATAATCTGATTTTTTGGACCAGTTACCACGGTCCTGATTCTCATCATTTTCACCAACATGGAAGTTCTCTGATGAAGCTGTCACTGTCTGGGAAATAAAAAATATCAACACTGTGTGTTTCTACTGTCACAAATCCACAGGAGCATAATTTCACAAATCCTCAAAGTAACAGAAAAGTGGTGGTGTGGGGGGACAAATTTTGAAAATCATGGCCAAAAGAAATCATTTTTAAAGTTAAAGAGATTTGTGCTAACAGCTAATTTTGCTTTATAATATTTACCCTTTGAATGAGAAAAGTTCTGTATGTAGATATCTTTTCTATTCCTTCCGTGGAGATCATCCACATTTTGGTGAAAAGGTTAAATGTTGCACCAGCTTGAAGGGTAAATGCTAGTGGACAAACCAGCTTTCAAATGCAAAAGTCTTAAAGATTAATTAGGTAAAATCAACATTATTGACATTGTAGCAGATCTCTAAGAAGAAAGATTAAATGTAGCTTCTGTTGGAAAAAAGAAAATCCATAGACATTTTTATGGGCTGATAGTTTTGGATATTTCGAGTTAAGGGAACTTTAATTTCTCTGCCTTAGAGAGTAAACTCAGTGCTTTTCTAAAACCCACAGAATAATATGCAGAGACAAATTCTCCTTCCCACCAGGTGGAGCAGTTCTCTAGCCACTTTTGTCAGGGGACTGAGGGAGCAGGGATTCTTTTCCAAACTGTTAGCAGCTCTGGGATATGGAGGGTTGCTCAAGTCAGATAAGGACCTGTACTTTTTCACTTCCCTCCAACATATGGACATAGTTTTGTGGGTACTCACAATGCAGAGGATGAGATAGCCTTTCCCTAAGTGGTCCAGCTACTGGAATAAGCACTATTCACTTTTTCTGTACTCTATGGGGACATCTCAGGCACACTAGAATATAGTTGAACAGAAATTTGGAAAACAAGGAGCAGCCACAGAGAGCAAAAACAGACTACCCTCCAATTAAATTTTCCCTCCTCCAGCCCTCCACACCTCCCGCAACTCCCAGACCCATACCTCTTTTCCCCTGCACTTGAAGAAGCTGGGGCACTTCAACTTGTCCATGGTTCACTCACTCCCTCGCTTGATCCGCCTTGCCTCCTCTCGCAGTCTGGCTGAGCTTGACTGGTGGCAGGTGCACACTCCCCTGTTCCTACCTGCCAAAGTGAGCCACCTTGCCCAGGGGTGGGACCATTTATGAAGGGAAGCTCTCTCCTCCCCCTCCTGGGCACCCAGTCGTGTCAAATACCGGAACAGACCAAAGTGAAGCTCTGGTTTTTCCCCAGGTAAGCCTACATGTAGCAATCACCTGCCCCGGCCCCAGGAAAGGGCTGGGCTGTGAGAGAGTGGAGCAGCCTGAGCCTAGATGACTGACAGCCTTTGACTCAGAGCCATGCAGGTGCCTTTGCAATCTCGCCTCCTTTCCTGGGTTCCCTGCTTCCTCCTAATCTCGCCTCTCAGTCTGGTCTCTGTCCTGGGGCCAAGTGCTGGTTTCCTCTGGTGCTGGAGGAGGGTGGGTCACAGTCTACGGGGCCCATTCTGTTCCCTAAGATTCCCCTGAATGGACCATACTGCCCTAGGCACTCGGATTTCCCAAAGTTTTGCCCCTCACTAGAAAGCACTTGATCCCCTCAGACAAATACTGCTTCCATAGGAAAAGCCCCTGAATTGGGCACCTTGAAAAGCAGCCAGCTGAGATAAGATTACCCAGCTGGCTCTGCCTGAAAAGAACGACTTTGAGCCTATGTCTCAGGCTCCTTTCTCAGCCTTCAGGACAGCTTTGCCTTTTACAGGGATTGCTTTGTGTAGTATTTCAAAGAAGCCAAACACAAACAAATTATTGAGCAGGTTTATGAGAAATTCTAGCCCTAACAAAGGACTCCACTCTGCAAGAAATGTGAGGCCTATAAAATAAACTATGAGGAAACATCCCAGCTTGACCAGGGAGGAAATAATTATTATATTGCTGTTTACCAATATAGCACCTTTTCATCAGAAAAGTCAAAGGATTTAAACTCAACCTATACAGGTAAGAGACGGTAGTGGCAGTTCTATGAAACACAGGACAAATCCATGCACACAGAGGAACCAGCTGATAGCCCAATTCTGTACCTTATCTACAGCTCTTTGTTCTCCACTAACTGACAAGAATTTTCCATTTGCAATAGAATCTGGGCAGGTAAGATAGGGGGAAGTCTATAAGGGAAATAGAGAGGCAGTAAGGAGAAAGTATCAATACGTTTTATCTAACTTTGTCTTGAACGTAACAAAGGTTGGCATGTGTGCGTGCGTGTGTGTGTGTATGTGTGTATGTGTTGGAGAGGACAGTGAGAGCACATGAGTGTGTGCCTATTAGCATTATATACTACTGGCATGACTATAGGCTAAGATAAAGGAATTATTAGCCTGTCTTAGACGTAGGAGGGAAGGGAGCTGAAAAGCAAATCTAATAGCATTTACCAAACTATCGAAATCCCACAGAAATAAAAGTGGTCCACCATGGGGTATTGCAAACAGTGGGTAACTGAGGGAATAGAAGGAGAACAGGAATCCTAGGGATAGAGAGATTATGAGGATCACAAGGCAGAGATGGGTGGTATGTAGTGGGAACAACCAGCAATTTTCCCTGCCTGCTACACAGTAGAGGAGCTTCTAACACCTTTGAGAGTTAGAACATCTGAGGCATAAAATTTAAGATAGATATTAGATAATGTATTTGTTTCATTACTTGTTTTTTTGGAGGGAGTATTATTTCCATTGCATGAATGACTTTTTGTGATCTGGCTCCTGCCTGCCTCTTTAGTATCATCTCTTGCCATTCCCTGCCTCAAATTCTTAAGCTTGTGTATCTTTTCCTGTGCATGCACAAACATGCTGTTTCTGACCTCTGTGCCTTTGCTCACACTATTTCTTCTTCTGGAAATTCCCACACTCCTCTTCATTTGGCTACTACTCATCCTTTAAGACTCTGCTTAGGTGTCACCTCCTCCAGGCCTTTTCATAGTAGTTCCCCTTCTATTACCGCAGACTAGCTTTAGATGACTTTCCTCTGTATTCCTATGATACTCTATATTCTTTTTATATTGTGTGAAATTACTTGCTTATAGTCCTCTAGACTTCAGGTTCTTTGAGGGCAGTGAGACTGTCTTAATCCTTCCAAGGATCCAGCACAAAACCTGATGCAGAGCAGGCACTCAGTAAATGTTTTTTAGAACATTTGACTCTAACTGGCCATTTAATGACTTTATTGTCAAAAAAGGGAAAGAACAACTAGTCTAGAATATACCTCCAAAAGATACTGAAATATGAGGATTATGTTTCTCTTCTTTGGGCCCTGACTTATCAACTGATGAACAAATTATATTTATGAATTGCTTATTTATTTGTAACTTTGAAGAAATGTAAAAGTTGAAAGCGCAAAAGAGAAAGGGAACTACATAAAGTCACTCACAAGGACTTGAACTAGCATGGTGTGGGAGAATGGGAGAAGAGTATGCTAGTTATTGGACTTACAAGAAATAAGGTTGGAGAGAGAAAGTGTGGCCATTCAGTGTGCCTTGTGATCCTAGGCCGTGGTCTGAAAGGTAATACTAAACTGATTGATAACTTGGGAATAACACATGGAAAGTGCTGCTTTCATTGTGCAAAAAACCCTCAAAATTATAATTAATAGTCTCCATGCACTGAGTTGTACAATTCTGGACTTTTAAATATGGCCCATCTCTTCCTGGACACACACACCATAGCCATAAATCTGACTCACTTTTAAAAAACAAAAAAAGTAGTGTCATCAATTGAAAGGTTTATTTAGTAATAAGTAATTAGAAACTAAAAAAATCAGCTTATAACTGTGATTTTTGTCCAAGAACAAAGTTACAATAAAAACTGATCTAATAGTCCCATCACATTTTTTTCTCTTCTAAGTTTATGTCATTAACCATGGAAATCCCTTCAGTCTTCTTTTTAGTGGCTAAAAATAAAGAGGATTCATTACCTAAGATTTCTTCTAACTATTTGGATGTGTAGAATTTGTACAAATGAGAAGACATTTGAACACTCTCAGGAAACCCATGGACTTACTGAGCAACCACACAACCACACTGTTTCGTTTCCTTCCTTCCTTCCTTCCGACAGAGTCTTACTCTGTTGCCCAGGCTAGATTGCCGTGGCATCAGCCTAGCTCACAGCAACCTCAAACTCCTGGGCTCAAGCAATCCTCCTGCCTCAGCCTCCCCAGTAGCTGGGACTACACCACATGCCTGGCTAACTTTTTCTATATATTTTAGTTAGCCCTTAATTTCTTTCTATTTGTAGTAGAGACAGGGTCTCGCTCTTGCTCAGGCTAGTCTTGAACTCCTGACCTTGAGCAATCCACCTGCCTTGGCCTCCCAGACTGCTAGGATTACAGGCGTGAGCCACCACGCCTGACCAACCACAGTTTTCTAGCCAACCACACTGTTTTCTAGCCGTCTCCTGGAAGAACTCTTTTAAACTTCACCAGCTAAAAGTCTGAAAGAATGAATCCTAATAGTTGGTCACAGTAAAAATAATATAAATTCCTGTCATAATAAATGTGTATACATAAATTTTGCCTTTAAAATTTATAGTTTCAGACATTAATCATTTTATTTAAAAAACCATATTCTTAGCACTCTGGGAGGCCGAGGCAGGTGAATTGTTTGAGCTCAGGAGTTTGAGGCCAGCCTGAGCAAGAGTGAGACCTCATCTCTACTAAAAATAGAAAGAAATTAATTGGCCAACTAAAAATATATAGAAAAAATTAGCCGGGCATTGTGGCGCATGCCTGTAGTCCCAGCTACTTGGGAGGCTGAGGCAGTAGGATTGCTTGAGCCCAGGAGTTTGAGGTTACTGTGAGTGAGGCGGATGCCACGGCACTCTACTCAGGGCCGCAGAGTGAGACTCTGTCTCAAACAAACAAAAAAAAAAAATTAAAAAAAGCAGATTCAACCCATAGCCAAAACATTAGCAAATTATTTCTAGAAAAGTTTGCTTTAATTATAAGAAACAAGACTTATTTAAGAAAGACAACCATATAGACATTCTTGCTGTCAGCCAAGGAGGTAATGATTCTTCTAGCTACATCAACTAGTGCATGGACAGAGAATGCACGCACTGCTTTCCTACAGAATATAAAGGACAAAATGCCAAAGAATGTTGAAAAAAGGAGCTCTGGATGCATGATTTTATACTGGTGCTTTCTAAACAGGGAAAATAAATATGTTAAGTTTTATGTTCTTATTAAATTAGCTATAGTATACCATAAAGCTTTTTAAGTATAAAGTTTATATTGAGGTGTGATGTGCATACCAAAAGTACACAAATGATAGGTGTACAGCTTGATGAATTGTCACAAACTACTCACTCCCATACAACTAGCAGCAAGTTCAGGAAACATTACCAGAACGCTAATAGTGGCTGCTGACTGATCAGGGTGGTGGTTGCTGAAGGCTGGGGTGGCTGTGATAATTTCTTAAAATAAGACAATTATGAAGTTTATCACATCTACAGATTCTTAGTTTCATGAAAGATTTTTCTATAGTATGAAATGCTTGCTGTTTAAAAACATTTAATCCGTAGAACTTCTTTCAAAATTGGAGTCAATCCTCTCAAACCCTGATACTGCTTTATCAACTAAGTTTATGGAATTTTCCAAATCCTTTGTTGTCATCTGAACAATGTTGCACAGGATCTTTACCAGGAGTAGATTCTATCTCAAGAAACCACTTTCGGCTGGGTGTGGTGGCTCATACCTGTAATCCTAGCACTCTGGGAGGCTGGCATAGGAGGGTTGCTTGAGCTCAGGAGTTCAAGACCAGCTTGAGCAAGAGCAAGACCCCATCTCTACAAAACATAAAAAATTAGCCAGGCAACGTGGTGCACATCCATAGTCCCAGCAACTTGGGAGGCTGAGGCAGGAGGATCGTTTGAGCCCAGGAGTTGGACATTGCAGTGAGTTATGATGTTGCCACTGTACTCTACCCGGGGTGACAGAGCAAGATTCTGTCTCAAAAAAAAAAAAAAAAATGACAAGAAAGAAACCACTTTCTTTGCTTACTTTGCTCATCCATAAGAAGCAAATCTTCATCTGATCAGTTTTATCATGAGATTTCAGGAATTCAGTCACATCTTCAGACTCCTCTTTTACTTCTAGTTCGACCACATCTGTAGTTACTTCCTCCACTGAAGTCTTGAACCCCTCAAAGTCATACATGAGTGTTGGAATCAACTTCTTCCAAACTCCTGTTACTGTTAATATTTTGACCTCCTCCCATGAACCACAAATGATCTTAATGACATCTATAATGGTGAATTATTTCCAGAAGATTTTCAATTTACTTTGCCAAGACTCATCAGAGGAATCACTACTTATGGCAACTATAGTGTTGTGAATTATATTTCTTAAATAATAAGTCTTGAAATTTAAAATCATTCCTTGATCCACAGGCTACAAAATGGATGCAGTGTTAGTAGGCATGAAAATAACAGTAATTTTCCCATACATCTCCACCAGAGCTCTTGGGTGACCGGGTGCATTGTCAATGAGCAGTAATATTTTGAAAGCAATCTTTTTTATCTGAGCAGTAGGGCTCAACAGTGAGCTTAAAATATTGAGTATACCATGCTGTCAGATATGCTGTCATCCAGACTTTGTTGTTCCATTGAAAGAGCACACACAGACAGAGTAGATTTAGCATAATTCTTGAGAGCCCTAGGATTTTCAGAATGGTAAATGAACATTGGCTTCAACTTAAAATCACCAGCTGCATTAGCCCCTAACAAGAAAATAAGCCTTTCCTTTGAAGCATTGACTTCTCCTCTCTAGCTATAAAAATCCTATATGGGATCTTCTTCTAATAGAAGGATGTTTTATCTACATCAAAAATTTATTGTTTAGAGTAGCTACCTTAAACTATGATTTTAGCTAGATCTTCTGTAAAACTTGCTGAAGCGTGTATATAAGAACTTGCTGCTTCACATTGTACTTTTATGTTATGGAGGTGGCTTATTTCCTTCAACCTCATGAACTAACCTCTGCTAGCTTCCAACTTTTCTTCTGCAGCTTCCCCACCTCTCTCAACCCTCATAGAACTGAAGAAAGTTAGGCCCTTGCTCCAGATTAGGCTTTGGCTTAAGGGAACGTTGTGGCTGATTTGATCTTCTGTCTGGACCACTAAAACTTTCTCCATATAAGCAACAAGGTTGTTTCAACTTTCTTATTTATATTTACTATAGTGTGCTCACTATAGTAGTACTTTTAATTTCCTTCAAGTACTTTTTTTTTGCATTCACAACTTAGCTAACTGGCACAAGAGGCCTAGCTTTCAGCATATCTCATCTTTCAACATGCCTTCTTCATTAAACTTAATCATTTCTAGCTTTTTATTTAACGTGAGGGATATGAGACTCTTCCTTTTACTTGAATACTTAGAGGCCATTGTAGAGTTGTTAACTAGCTTGATTTCAATATTGTTTCATCTTAGGGAATAGGGAGGACTTAGGAAAGGAAGAGAGACAGGGGAACAGCCAGTCAATGGAACAGTCAGAACACATACAACATTAAGATTTCTGGATTACAGATAACCATAACAGATATAATAGTGAAAAAATTTGAAATACTGCAAGTATTACCAAAATGTGACATAGAGACACAAAGTGAGTACATGCTGTTGCCAAAATGGCACCAATAGACTTGTTCAAACCGGAGTTGCAATAAATCTTTAATTTGTTAAAAAAAAAATTACAAAGCACAATAAAGTGAAGCCAAGTATGCTTGTATTTAGACTTCAACCTTGAATCCTTGATATACCAGTATTTCTCCTTGTAAATGCATTGCTGTAAAGGTATGCTTGCTGCTGGTTTACATTCACAGTAATAAACTTATCAGACTATATGTTTTAGCTCTTAAACCTCAGTCCCTCCAGATAGCTGGATGCCTAATCTTTTGCAGTCCCACCTTAGGAAATCATTCACTTTATATAATCCACGGAATAATTGCTCTTGTTAACTTCTTAAATAAAAGCCACCATAAAAGTTTTATTTCATTAAGAACCCTAACTGCGAACCTACTATATTCCTTTGGGGAGATAAAATAAATCAAAGAATAATTATGTTACTACTGTCTGTGTTCATGTACAGGCATTTTCAATATCGTTTTCTAATTAATAAAGGTTAAATTTTATCACTACATATTCTAAAGAACTGGATAAGGAAGTGTTACAAGCAAAACCAATCATGCGTATAAATATAACATTTATTTTTTTCTTGCTTGGCTGAAGTCCTTTAATGTAAAAGCAATATGCAGGAGAATGCCTAATATGTAAATTATATAATGCAATTCTTTTCTCCTTCACCACCCACAGCAATATTCTATCGTATTTTTGCTAAAACTGACATCTGGAGGGCTATCTGAGGCATACTTCATCAATGTACTTTCTTTTATTGCTGAATGTCATGGCAACTGATTTATTTGTGCTTTATTACTGTCAAACAACTGTCCCTAATAATAATAATGTGACTGTATCTAACAATAATAGC
Organism: Mirza zaza; assembly: GCA_008750895.1. Classification (NCBI taxonomy): domain Eukaryota; kingdom Metazoa; phylum Chordata; class Mammalia; order Primates; family Cheirogaleidae; genus Mirza; species Mirza zaza. Next base: position 33,520 of record VSMD01060080.1, on the reverse strand, counting down.
CACTACCACCACAATATCAGCTACTTTTTTTTGAGCAGCTATCATATGGCATGCACTTTAGGTGTATTATTTTTAATCCTCACAACAATGCTACCAAGCAAGTACTATTATTATCCCCATTTTTATAATTATCAAGGAGAAAGAGCTGAAACAACGTGTCCAAGGTCACTGGGCTGGGAAATGTAGAAACTGGTATTCAGACCCAGTTCTGTTAATAAAACCTGAGCTTTTTCAAGTAATCATACTATAGGGCCTCTCCTTCCCCCCTCTGCTTTTCTTGATTATTCTATACTTCTTTCCCCCCTCTCAGAATTCCTCCTTCTTATTGTTTACTTCTATTTCTCCTTCCTCCACCCCACGTCATGCCCCACTCAGTCCTTCTTTCAAACTGTTCTCCCTTTCTTGGCAGTCTCCTCTTCTTCCACTCCTCCCCTCTTAGCCAGTCTCTCCTTAAGACACAAGGGAAATTAGTATTTATCATTAGCCCAAACAGATAGCACCTGCCATATATCTCACTGCTCCAAGCTGGGGAACCCTCTCTGGGGGCTGGTGAAGAGAGGAGGAGTGAGTCTACATATAAACCAATTGAATCAGTTACATAGTTTTTCCTACCTACAATCAGACCAGTTTATGAAATCAACACCAAAACCTCTACCAATACCCATGGAAGGGAGGACTTATAAATAAAGTGAGGTCTAGCTCTATAATTGATATTCTTACAGTGATTAAATGTCAGTGGGGTACAGCAAAAAGTTACTGCTGGTCAAGATTTCAGGCTGCCCATGACCCTGTGTTATTGAGATACTGTTGTCTTCAGGCTTAGGAGTGGTGATACACCTGCCTCATAATTACACAACACCAGCTAATGCCTCAGTGTAGGTTACAGCCTGACTCATTTGTTTAGATCTTGTATGTCTAGAAAAGAAGGGAGCTGTGTGATTAAAACTGACTGGGAAATATCATTGAAAATGCAGAAAAAATCAAAACACAGCTTCTTACATAATATCTTTCCATTAAGTCATTTTACCAACTTGAGTTGCTCATTCCAATGAGGTAGCCAAGTGAAATAGGTACAATGTGTTCTAGTCCTATTTTTCTAAGTATTCAAGAAAAAATACTCACATTGGTGTTATGTAACTTCTTAATGCAAAGAAAGCTGTGGATCCAGTAAAATAGCAAATTTTCATAATATAAGTACTAAATCCTATTACCTAATCTGGGATACCCTTTAGGAAACAGATAAATATCTATGTTGATATTTAGTTTATTGAACAATGATAGGTACAAACATATAACTTATTTTTTTCTGATTACTGCAGTTAACCATGATGCGTTTAGTCTCCATTTCCTGACCACTGAAAACACTGTAGGCAAATCCCCTAGCTTTTTGGTCATTTTTAGATATTAAAAAGTCCAACCTAATCTAACCCATTTTCAAACTTCAATTCATTGCCAATTTACTGTTCATATTCTCCCTACCCCACCTCCAGGAACAGACAGACTTCAGCTCAAGGGACCTAGAGTGGTAAGGGACTATCACCTGCTCTTTTGTTCCTCCCCTCCCCTCACTCTTCAGAGACCCTTTCTCTTCTGCAGGGTTGGAGCTGGGAAGAGCTACTGCTATAATCTGCATTCAGCTATCACTGCTTCTCTGGAAATACATGACTGGCCATCAATGCCCTATATATGTTGATTATCCAAATCATGGGTGCATGTGAGGTCATCAGGAGATATATAAATGAATGGCTCCACCTGCACTGTTCTGACACTGAATTGCAACCTCTACCAAACTTCCCTCAGCTCCTGCCTCTGGTAGTACATCTCAAAGCCTTTGGCTACTGGGAACAGCTTCATCAATTGGTAGCCCTCTTAGATAGCATACTGGCAAGAAGACCTAAGCCTGGCTACCTTTGGTGGCATCCATTTGACCAATGAGAAACAAGCACATACTTGCTATGCCAAATTGTGAGTTCAGGCTGTTCCACTGACATCTCTGTTTTGTTCTGTTATGCTGTTGCTCAAACAACAGATAAGATGGCCCCTAGATAAACAGAGGTTAAAACAAAAAACTAACATGCCAGTGTTCCCTTTTTGCCAGGCCCTGAAATTTCTGGCAAACAGTTATCTTGGAGCCTCCTTTTACTAAAACATGGCTTTAGAGCACTCCTCTCCCCCTTTAAGAAAAGGGAAAACTATCAAAATTCACACATATAACTTTTTACATATGACTTTTCATATTATCCTCCTAATACTATGAAAGAGGTAGCAAAGTTGTCATCATCCCTATTTTACAAAAGAAACTGAAATAGGAGTATAAGATTCTCCAAGATACTGTGTTTTCAAAGGTCCCCTATATGAGTGGCAGAGCTAGGAACAAATTCTAATCCCCTGATTCCCAGGCCCAAGGTTTTGCTAGAGTCCCACTGTAACACTGTCTTCAAGGTTCCTGTCTTATACTTGCAACTAGACTAACATGAAGATCTTTGGGACCCCTGTAATGAAATCACCTTGAGCAGAGTTGATGCAAGACAGAGAAGTCTTATTTAGAATCTTATCCTACTGTATTAAGGCAAGGTTCTGGTAAAGAAAGGGCCACTTGGTGCATACACTACAGTAGGTTCTGTGGGAAAACTGCTCGTAAGGAGATTGCAGTCTTCCTAAGGAGGGTATTAGAATGTTAAATGAGACAATGAATAATCAAGTACTAAATTGTAAGTATAGACTTACATGTTCAGGCGATTGTAACAACTGGGGAGAGCTTCACAGGGAATTTGGCGTAAGCCTTGACTAAAGGATTAGGGCTTATGGTAGAAGATAATTGAAATCAGACAAGACGAGTAAAAAGCAGCATGATACAGGTCTGATTAGAGCAAAAGATTTTTTTGGTGTGGATGGAGGTAGAAGAAATGGTTTGCTCACTACAGCGGGATTACCAGACTGCAAACTTCAAGAAAGAGAGACCTGTCTTTTTCACCATTGTAAACCCACTGCCTTGAAGAAGGTTTGGAGCATAGCAGGCACAATTAATATTTTTTGCTTGCTGAACCTGAGAATAGAGACACTTGAATCTGGATTTCATTCTGTAGGAAAGAGAAAGCCTTTAGAGTTATCATCACAAACAGAATCACTTGAAAATTTTCCAAGGTGCCTTTAGCATTATTTTGAATTTTATTTTGTATCCAGTCTTCATTCTACACCCTTATTCTATCTGAGGATATCTCAAAATAGGTAAGAGCAAAAGTCCAGTCCCAGCACATGAAATAAGGCTAAAGAATGACCAAAGTAACACTAATTTCTATTTCTTTGGCTGTCATCAGAATTGAATTTTATTACAGTATTTGTGTTATTTCTTGTGGTTTGAAAATCCAGATTTACATGTATTTGCATAGTTGATGGGACTTTAAATTGGTATACATTTCTGAAGGGCAATATGTATTAAAACTCAGAAGAACATTCATACCCTTTGACCTAGTACTTCTTAATTCCAGGAATCTACCCTAAGGAAACAAAGATGTGGATAAAAATTTGGCTAAAAGGCTATTCATTGTATTAACAGAATCAAGAAAAACTAGTAACACAGTAATGTCTAAACATATTATGAATGTTTAAGTAAATCTTATATTGTTCAATTAAGAAAATGTTTGTTGTAGAAGAATATTTAATGGCATTGAAAAATGTAAACATATACACACACACGTTAGAAAATGTCTGGAAGAAATTATGCCAAAATATGAAGGGGAGGTTTTCTTCAGGTGGTGAGACTATTAATAATCTATATTCCAAATCATCATGTGTGTTTTTACAATCAAAGTAAAACTATACTTTATATGTTTTTTTAATCTACATTGATCTTCTCTTCTTTTATCCTTTCAGGAGAGGCAAAAAATGAAAAGGGACAAAGAAATGGAAGTGATAATGAAGTCAATGCAATTGAGAAATATATTGATTGGTATTTATGGACTATGCCTAGGTACCCTAAACCTCTTCCTGGAGTAATCCTACAAATTCCTCCTTTTTGTTAATGTTCTTGTCCTAATGGGGATGCTCATGGAACTAGAAAAAGAATCAAAGTAAAAAAAAAAGATAAGTTAAAATCACATAAGTCATCTGTTTTCTGATGTTCCAGGGAGGAAAGAGTGGTGTATGCAGCTCTGAGTCTGGGAATCTCTTAGACTCCTAGTCTAAGACCTTATTTTTCTGTGTCCTACCCTTAAAGTTGACCCAAAATTTAAAACAACAAATGAAGAAAAGGATCTAGAATCTCTGAGTATTTATTGTATACTTCCTCCCAACTTCTCAGTAATTGAGAGTATTAAGAAATAGGACAAATGGAAACAGATTTGAGGCAGTTTATTCCCCGCTCCCAACAAGACATCTATTGTATTAAAGATTCCTTTCTTCCTTGGAAATCTTTGTTGTCTCAATAATTGGATTTTTGTGAAATGAGCAACTGGACATAGACAGAAACCCCCTTGTGGTTTCAACAATTATGAGAACTCACCCAGGATGGCATTGCTTGTGATTTGGTGGCTACAGAACAGGGAAAGACCAAAAGCTCCCCTTGCCAGCTGCCTGGCCATATTTGCCAAAGGACAGCTTTAGACACTAAGGCCAGCTCTTCCTTTACCAGTCTCCATTGCATTCTTACCATGGTCCAACATTTTAGTGATGCTTTCTGATTGCCTCTGAAGAAAGGAACTCTGGATTTGAATTTTGAAATTTGCATTTGGGCAGGCTGGTGAGCACTGTTTGAAGGTACCTCACAGTGGGGGATGCCTCTCTCAATTTGAGGAATTCCCATTTGTTTTGGGCTAGATAAGTCCCTACCTGTTTGGTTTGTGAGAGTGAAAGGTAACCCGTTTTGATTTCGCACTCCCAAGGCTTATTAGGTGAACCACATATTATGTTGAGTGTTTGTCTATATTGGTGTTTGACATGTAAATGTAGAGTCTATTAAGCTTTTTGTCCCTATTTTCTTTTTGCCTACCTTAAATTTGCTATTGATGGTATTATACATGCAGTTCAAGGTCAGGGAAGTTGAAAGACACTTCTAATGGTAGTTTCTCTTACAGCAGGTTCTAAGGTCTAAAAGGTTAAAAAGTACCTCCAACCTAAGATCTGGGAGATTATAAGACATCTGTATCCTAAGGTCTAAGAGATTAAAAGACATCTTCATCCATGGAGGCAGCCTGGCTGAGATGTGGAGATACCTGCTATTAAAAAGGGAAAGAAAAGAACAGAAAAAATAATATATACAGATTTGGACAGAACTTCAGAGGATCTAATGACTCGAGCTCTGAGATGAAAGCTATTGAAACTTTGCTTCTGGGTATGTATGTATTACATGTGTTTTATGTATGTATGTTATATGTCTACATGCTACCAAATATGGCTCTTAAATAAAAAGGACTCTCATAAATTAAATAAATACTTTTCAAGTTCATGTGAATTTAGTAATCTTTGATAAACAAGTCTGTTTTTAAGTATAAATAAATTAGAATAAACAAACCTCATAGTCATCTGATCTTTCACAAGCCAGAGAAAAACTTACACTGGGGAAAAGAATCCCTATTCAATAAATGGTGCTCAGAAAATTGGATCACCACATGTAGAAGACTGAAACAGGATCTTCACCTCTCACCTCTGACAAAAATCAACTCATGATGGATAACAGACTTAAACCTAAGGTGTGAAACTATAAGAATTCTAGAGGAAAATGTTGGAAAAACTCTTATAGGCATCAGTCTAGGCAAAAAAAAAAAAAAAAAAAATTATGAAGAAGACCCCAAAAGCAATCACAACAACAAAAATAAATAAATGGGACCTGATCAAATTTAAAAGCCTCTGCACATCCAAAGAAACTATCACTAGAGTGCATAGACAACCTACAGAATGGGAGAAAATATATGCATGCTATACATCTGATAAAGGGCCAATAACTAGAATCTATATAGAACTCAGGAAAATCAGCAAGGAAAAATAAAGCAAACCCATTAAAACATGGGCCAAAGACATGAACAGAAACTTTTCTAAAGAAGACAGACTAATGGCCAACAAACATTTAAAAAATGTTCAACATGTCTAATCATCAGGGAAATGCAAATCAAAAGCACAATGAGATATCACTTAACTCCAGTGAGAATGGCTTTTATCAAAAAGTCCCAAAACAACAAATGCTGGTGTGGATCCAAAGAGATAGGAACACTCATATAATGCTGGTAGGACTGCAAATTAGTACAACTTCTATGGAAAACAGTATGGAGATTTCTCAAAGAGCTAAAAGTAGAACTACAATTTGATCTAGCAATCCCATTATTGGGCACCTACCCAAAGGAAAAAAAGACATTCTATAAAAAAAGACATCTACACTAGAATGTTTATAGCAGCACAATTCACAATTGCAAACATGTGGAAACAACCCAAGTGCCTATCAGTACATGAGTGGATTAATAAAATGTGGTATATGTATATCATGGAGTTCTACTCAGCCACAAAAAACAATGGTGATACGGCGCCTTTTGTGTTATCCTGGATAGAGCTGGAACCCATTCTACTAAGTGAAGTATCCCAAGAATGGAAAAACAAGCACCACATGTACTCACCATCAAATTGATATTAACTTATCAATACTTATGTGTACATATGGAAGTAACATTCATTGGGTGTCAGGCAGGTGGGAGTGGGGAGGAGGAGATGGGTAAATCCACACCTAACGGATGTTGTCCTGGCTGTCTGAGGGATGGACACGCTTGTCAAGCAGTGCAAAGATAATTTATGTTACCAAAGCTTTTGTACTGCCATAATACTCTAAAATAAAAATTAAAAAAAATCTCACAGCATAAAAACAGAAGCTTATGGTCAAAAGTTTGTAAAGATATTTTGGTTTTAGTCTCTTAATCCTAGTCACACATATCATTTTTTCCATTGACTTTACTGTCTGTAGAAAGGTACATACAAAATCTGTTTCTGACTCACTCTTTCTGAGTACTGGTTGCAAGCTAGCCTCTTATGGGTACATTGTGTTGTCATAGCAAAGGCCTTTGCCTAGAAAAATTTAAAAAAGAATCTTTAAACTATTAATTTTTTATAATCATTTATTTCAAAATGAATAGCATGGTTATTCATAAATCAAAAGAGAATCTCAAAACAATCTTATTCTTTGGAAGTATTACCTATAATTAAATTTACACTTAAATAAAAAAATGTTTTAAGACCAGTTAGATTGTTTTTAAGTAGCTTAATCTTGATATATGTATTTTATATATATATATATATATATATATATATATATATATATAAAAGTTGATTCCATGCCATTATTTGAGATGCCAGGGATTGATGTTAGAGGTTTATTTGGTCTATAGTCAGGTGATGTCAACTCATAAATTTTACATTGATATTTTAGAAAGATTAATTACCATCTTTAAGCAGTATATGTTCTAAAACTTCAACTGTATTTATAAAACTTAAAGATGTTATATTGTTCAAAATAGCAATTTCTACTAGAATACTTATGTTTGTTATTTTTGTAGGATTTTTTAAGCTTAAGAATAGTTAAAATATATTTTATGAATGTTTCTTAGTCTATATTTTAAAATTCATTTCCAAGTTTAATTTATAAAAATATGTTTAGATATTAAATTTGTTTAGACATTAAATAACCTTGTTGAGGACACAATCACATTGGCTGTCTATCTAACATTCACAGGCTATCAAAATGGTTAAGTAAACTGCTAAAATAAATTAGGGAAATATAAATGAGATAAATATAATAAATTATAAGAATCTTTCTGCTTCTTTTAAAACTTCTCTGATCTATATCTCAGAATTTCGACTTTTGCTGTGTCTTACTGCTTTTAGCTTTCCTCCCCTTGAGAAGACCTGAGATTATAACCCTTTCCTTCAACCTTTTTGTTGGCTCCTGTAACTTTTTTCCCTCTGGTCCTAACTCTACTATTAAGGATTGACACTTAAATGTTTACCGTAAAGGTCTTAAAAGCAATATTTTTTTACTTAATATATCTGAATTGTTCAACATTGTCAAAAAATCTTCCTATGCTGTTACTAAGAGTTATTATATATATTCCCCTTTTCAAGGTATTAGTTTTCTAGTTTCTTGTTTCCTTCATAATATAATGTTCACTCATGACCCTAGACATAGTCTTCTTATGACTGATTAATTCATGAGGTTTGACTTCCAAGTTGTCTAAATTGTTTTCCCATAAGAAGAAACAATTGCACTCAAGACGGCTTTTCTTTAACTTTTGGTAAATGGCCTAAGAAACAAAGATTTTATGTTTTATCAAGATAATTTCTATGTCATCCTTATTAGGTTTTTGATTACTTGGGAAAACTAAGCTTTAAAAAGTTAAGAATTTTTCTATATTGCCTTTAAACTCTTCTGATTATCACACATGGTTAAGTGAATTGCTATTATTTTATAATAACCTGTAATTCTATTTTGATCAAATGTTTTAAGTCTTAACATTGTTGACAAATGTCTAAAAAATCTTGATAATTTGAATGTTTAGTTACCTGTAAGCTTCCATTTTCCTGCCATTTTCAGAACCATGCAGGACTTACAACCTTTTGTTTAGAATGTTTGTTCATTCTGATATTAGAGTCTCCAAATCCTTAGCTGGAATAGTTTTAACAAATGCTTATGTTTTATACAGTGAATTCCTACAAGTATTACTGCCATAGGATCAATGGTAATAGATAAGTTAATTTTATAACCTTACTTTGGGTGTTTGGTGATTTTTTGTTGTGGTTCTTATGTTGCTTAAAAGGTTTTAAAGTTTGATAAATGCCTGTCCACCTCCATCTGCCCTAAAACATTTAATTGGCTTTAAGTCTTTTGACTTTAAGTCCTTCGGCCAGAGGGTTCTATCGAGGGACAGTATGGAATTGGGGCAGGTAGCCACACCACCCTGGCAATGATTACACAAAATAAAAGTTTAGCCATTGATACTGCCTTGGAAAATCTTGGCAAAAAGGGAAGAAATATGAACTAAAATAAAATCCTAGGTACCTTCCCCACTGACTGAAATGGACCCCTTTTGGGCCAAGGGGAACCCATGGACAAAAAAAAAAAAAAAAAAACTTAAATCTGAGTTCTTGGCCATAAAAGTAAGGGAGGTCAGACATGCCTCATTATACCACCATTCTCTTGTTTTTTAAAAAAAAATCGATCTAAAGGCAATAAACCAAATAGTGGAAAATATTCTGTTCTGAAAATTTTGCCTGATTTTCAGTAATAGATTTAAAAGATGCTTTCTTTTGCATTCCTCTTGCTACCAAATCCCAACTACTATTTGCTTTTGAATGGAAAGCCCCAACAATCTTCAGAAAATTCTATCCAGAGATTTGAAGGAAATAGTCTTAGGCAAGGAAATGATTTTATAGTATGTAGACGATACCCTGATAGCCAGTGAGACTGACACTGAATCAAGTCAACATGCCATAATTATATTAAATTTACTGGCTAACAAAGGATATAAAACATCTCCAAAAAAAGCTCAATTCTCATCTCCCACTGTCAAATACTTGAGATTTAAATTGTCTCTTAACACTCGGAAGCTCCTTTCAGATTGCAGAAAGGCTATAAATTGAATAGTGGTCGTGAGGATTCTTGGGTATGGCCAGGTTTTGCTGGATTTAGATTCTTAACTTCAGGCTAATAACAAAACCCTTCTATGAAGCCTTAAAGAGGGGAAAGGAATCTACTTACTTAGACCAAGGAAAGCCACAAGACTTTCTTGACTATTAAAAATTAACGACTACCTTTATTTATGAGGCAATTTATAGATTTGTGTATGTTGAACCAGCACCCACCTGGTCATGGTGAATTATTTTTTTGATATGCTGCTGAATTCAATTTGCTAAAATTTTGTTGAGGATTTTTGCATCTATATTCATAAGGGATATTGGTCTGTAGTTTTCTTTTGTTGTTGTGTCCTTTCCTGGCAGGCATCTACCCAAAAGAGCAAAAGACATTCTATAATAAAGATATCTGCACTCAAATGTTTATGGCAGCACAATTCACTGTAATAAGGATGTGAAAACAACCCAAGTGCCCGTCGATCCATGAGTGGATTATTAAAATTTGGTATATGTATATAATGGAATACTACTCAATAATAAGAAATGACAGTGATCTAGTATCTCTTATATATTCCTGGGTAGAGCTTGAGCCCATTATCCGAAGTGAGGTGACACAAGATCAGAAGAATAGGCTCCACATGTACTCGCCATCAAATTGCCACTGGCTGATCAACACTATGGTGCTCACATGGTAGTAATATTCTCCAGGGATTAGGGAGTTGGGGGAGTAAACTCACAACTAAAGGAGAGGGTAAGCATTGTAGAGGGGAATGGCATGCCTCTAATCCTCACTCGGGTGAGGCAAAGACATAAAATGTGACCAAAATGTTTGTACCCTCATAATACCCTGAAATAAAAATAAATTTAAAAAATAAATTAATGACTGCCCTGCCATTGGGTCTCCAGGACTTATATAAGACTTTTAATTTGTTCATTCAAAAAACGTAAGGAATTAGACTCAGACTATTGATATAAACTTTGGGGGTATCATAAGCAACATGTACCTTGTTTCTCTGAGCAACTGGATATAGAGTAACAAAAGGATGGCCCACTGGTCTGAGAGTGGTAGTTGCCCCTCTGTGATATTGTACTAAAAGCTAAAAAGTTTACCCTTGAGCAATAGGTGACTGTTCACACCATGCACTATGCGTTACCTTTACTAGAACAAAAGGGAGGCTTTTGGTTAACCACAAGTGGCTGGATGAGTAAATATCAGGCTACCCTGTGAGATAATCCTAATATAACATCTTACTGCCTACCCATGGACTGTTGTTCCAATTCTATGATTATATTCAGATTACTGACCAAGTATATTCTAGTTTCCAAGATTTGACTGATGAGCCTCAGTTGGACCCAGATGAGGAGCTCTTTATAAATTAAAACAGCCTTATACAACAGGGACAAAACTGGATATGCTATAGTTACTGGCCAAAATGTAATTGAGGCACATGCCCTACTCCCTGGGACATCTAAAAACTTATACCCTGTATGTCTAGATTGTCTTTTGGTGATTTTCATTTGCCTGGTTAGACAACTATTTAGTCAAGATCTCTCAATCTACTGCCTCTTCCACTAACCTATCTCACTGCTGGATAAGCTACCTAAAATTGTTTTCATAAATGACTAGGGGAATTTTAAGATAGAGATTCCATCTGGGGAACAGTGGGCCAATGTTTCCTAGGAGGGATTCCAGACAAGGATGGATATTTCTTTTGCTATATTAATACTTTACTACATTGGTGGAGAGAGGGTGTCAACTCAGCAAAATATACTAAAAAAGTTTCAGTCACATGCCCAATACTTTTTTTTCTTCCTCATACCCAAACTATGTTCCATTTCAGCAGGAAACAGATAGATAGCAATGTCCTGATTCCCCAAGATTGAGGAATGAAGGAAGGGGAGGTTGTAACCAGCTCCATAAACCCCTATATATACTTTTTATAATCCTCTCCCTTAACTATACCTGATCATTTGAGTTTTTTCCCAGAAATGATGAACTCTAACAACTGGCCTCAAGTGATCCTCCCACCTCAACCTCCCAAAGTTCTGGGATTATAGGTGTGAGCCACCAAATCCTGCCTGAAATGATAGATTTTCTACAAGACAAAAGAGTTCAGATTCTAAAGTCCCTAGGACAGACTTCCTGGTGCCAAGACTCATCATCCTCCACAACCTGCCCCCAGTGCATGTAGCCCATTATGAGTTACACCATGGCCTGACCCAAGGCACATGACCCCTTCTTTAAAAGTCAATGATATTCCTTAGTTGGAGAAATGGATTCGAGGCAGCTTCTATCATTCTTCTGACAAGATATTTGTCATATTAAAGATTCCTTTCTTCCTTGGCAAAAAAAAAAAGAAAAGAAAAAGAAATAGGACTACTAATCTCAAGCAGGAAATTCCCTGCTTACATCGACCAAGGCAATGGCTGGGTAGCAGAGGGGTGAGCAGTTCTTTGCTGAACTCCATGCCCTATGGCCCAAAGCCTTTCCCCTGTCCTTCTTGCCTCCCTCTCTGCTCTATGTCTACTGCTTACACATGCTCTGTCAGCCAGTTGGAGCCAAAAACTGCTAGAGTGTATGGCAATTTCAGGGTATAAACTATATACAGATTAGGTAAATTGCAGGTACACAGCTTTATTATTTAAATTAGCTAGACACAGCTTACTTATTAATTAGGCCCTTAAAGAGGCTGTTGCTCCAGATTTTTCTCCAAGACTGGACAACTCACACATTTGACCCTCCCTTTTCCTGACAGACAAGCAGGCCCACTGCTCAGGGATATGGTAAAGATACACCTTCTTTAAGTGTTCCAAAACTTTATAACACATAATATTTATTTTTCCTACTAATAAAAGTAATATTTTTCTAAAAGTTTTCATAAAATAAAATGATAAAGTAAAACCAAAAACCTGCCACAATCCCTTCACCCAGATACAATTACTACTACTTGAGCATGTGCTTCATATATATTATATATATAAAATAAAACTGGATTTATATTATAAAAATGGCCACATAGAATCCTACCACATGGGTATAACATAATTTATTTGAATTATTCCTGGTGATTTAGAATTTTTTCAGGTTTTCATTGTTGTAAATCATGGTTAGATGAATATCTTTGTCTATATAGTGCTAAGAATTTTTTCTTCAGGGTAAATTTCTAGAAGTGTAATTGCAGATAAAAAGAAATGATTAATGTTTAAGACATATTTCTACATTACCATCCCAAATTTTGCCAATTCACACTACCCCCAGAGTACCTTAACAATTCTTGGTATGTGACAACTATGGGGCAATATTTTCACTATAGTTTGGGAACCCTGACCCTATTCCAATATGCAAGGGTCTTACCCATTTATTCACATCCCACATTTACTGGAATTTACTACCTATAATCATAAAGATTCTCTGTGGGTTTCCATATGGATCTTTATAGAAAATGACTTTTTAATAATAACCATGAAGTCAAATTAGTGGTTTTATTATCTTATGCCTCTTATTTACATTGTTCTAATTCTACCTGCATCCTAAATCTCACCAGAATGTAATAAAAATTACAGAACAAATGTCTATGTGAAAATCTTTACAAGCTGCTCTTGTGATTTTAGGTGGCCAAACAGACTACCAAATAAATGTAAAGTGTAATTCCCTAATGTTTTGTGTATTCGGTGTCATAACTCTGTCAATTCCTGTGAATGTTATATGGGAGAAGACTAACATTTCTTGAATGGTAACATGTACAATAGAGTGTGTGCTTCTCATTTTATACACATAATCCTATTTAATCCTTACAAGGCTCTTAGATGGAAAGTCTCAATATGTTATTTTACTCATGAGGAAACTGGGGCCTAGGGAGGCTACATAACTCTACTTCAATGACTAGAAAATTACATAGCCACAGGGAGACCCAGGTCTATCTAGCACCACAACTAGAGCTCTTTCCACTTCACCATATGAAATTCTAAAAGATGAAGTTGAAACAGAGATATTGCTTCTTAAGATCAACAATTTGAATTTCTCTCTAACATCTCATACTATATTTGATTCTACATTCAGCCAAAATACTTCTGGCATGAACCATTAACATTCTGAAGATGAACCAATAAGTAATTGCAGAACACATTAGAAATCTAAATATAGCCACCTAATAACCCAACACACCTGTATAAAATATATGATATTAAATCTGCTATTGTAAGGCAAGATGACTTACACCAAGTGGTTCCAATTTTAATGTTTTTTATTAGTCTACCTTTAGATGTGTACTTGTTCATTTTACAACACTGGCAGAGAATATTGATTGTCATATACTTTCATTGTAACTGTTGCTAACATCTAAGAGTTCCATACAGATAGGGAAGAATAGTATCTGTATGTCAAGGAACAAGTCACTTAATATGAGGTCAGAACTAATCTAATGTATGAATCAATTTCATTCAGAGCATCTCCCTTCCTCTTCTCTCCTTATAAGGAGTGGCTTGTTTTTCAGTTGTTTGTTTCTTGTGTCTTTGAATGAATTATTAACCACTTGGATGAGAATCCTATAAATGTTTGGGAAACAATCTTTGAGACAATTCTTTTTGTTCAAGGAGCCATCTTGAGTGCATTAAAGCTGCTGGAATTTACAAGATAGCACTCTACTTACAAAACTGGTATTGTCCTAGATAAGCTCATGCAACAAGCCTTATAAGGCAATTTACGATTATTCTTCCAAGTTAGAATTTCTCAACCTCAATCCAGTGGCATTTTAAAGCCAGATGACTCTCTTTTAAAATTTTTAAAAATATTTTTCAGCTTTATTGATGTATAATTGACAAAATTCTATATGTTTAAAGTATATAGATAATTTGATACACATATGCATTGTTAAATAATTATTATAATCAAGTTAATTAACAGATCCATCACCTCACATAGTGCTATGGTTTGAAAGTGTTCTCCAAAGTTCATGTGTTGGAAACTTAATCCCCAATGTGACAGTGTTGAAAGGTAGGACTTTAAAGAGGTAATTAGGTCATGAGAGCTTTGCTCTCATGAATGTATTAATGTTGTTATTGTGAGAGTGGGTTTCTTATAAAAGGATGAGTCTGACTTGTTCCCTCTGTCTCTCACTCATGTGATGTCTTCTGCCACATTATGATAAGCAAGAAGGACCTCACCAGATGCCAGCCACTCAATCGCGGACTTTCCAATCTCTATAGCTGTAAGCCAATAAATTTCTATTCATTATATCCTTCAGTCTGTGATACTCTGTTCTGTTTAGCAGCATAAAATGGACTAAGCCTCATAGTTAACTTTTTGTTTTGGTGATAATACTTAAAATCTACGCTCAGAAAACTTCAAGTACACAATACAGTATTATTATCTAGTCACCATGCTGTACATTAGATCCCTAGAATTTACAACTTAAAGTTTATACACTTTGACCAACATCTCCCCATTTCCCCAACACTTTAGCCTCTGAAACTAATTCTGTGGAGGGGATTTTTGTGTATTGTAGAATTTTCAGCAGCATCCCTTGCCTTTGCCCAGTAGATGCCAGCAGCACCCCCAAACCACCAAGTTGTGATGATCAAAATTGTCATCGAACATTGGCAAATGTGCCTGAGGGTAGGAGTGCAGTGGGCAGAATCTTTTCTGATTGAGAATTATTGCTCTAAAGAAAGCATCCTCAACCTTTTTGTAGTGAGGTGCTGCTTCTGGTTTCCACTCAAAGCTTGAGGATAGGAATAAAAAATAGTAAAATGGTTGTAAAAAAGAAAATCCCTGAGTTGAGCATAAGTGCTTATGAGGGTAGGGTATAGGAGGATTGATGTCAGAAAACTGTAGAAAAAAATATTTAACTATAGGATTGATTAACATAACTGATCAGCCTTCAAGATAAACCAGTTGAAGGCCTCTTGTGCCATATCACCAAACACATTATTTATTATTTCTTTTGTCAATGTGTCTTTGATGTTTTGATTTTAGCAATACAAAAAAAGTGGTGCTAAATATATTTATATGAGCTAAATTATAGAAATAACTTTCCTAAATAGTCCTTCTAATAATCTTCTTGTCTAAATGGAATTTAACTTTCTTATTTGTAACAGAAAAATGATTTCCTGAATTTTTAATCTATTCATGGTTATAGTTATCAGTGAATAGGCTAGGACAATGGTGAAATACACTGAAGTTGCTGCCCAAAGAACCTGTACTTCATATGCACTCATGCACCCGGAACTAGAAAGGCCCAGCCACTCTGGAATCACTACAAGGATTATTCAAAGCTTGTGAGGTAATAGACAGTACAGCAGAGGCTGGTTGGCCTTTAGCCAGTAAAATCGTGTTAGACCTGTTTGTTTCATGTGTGATTGAATTGGCTTGCAACAAAACATACAAATATGAGGCCAAAATGGTGACCTTTTCTGGATCACTATGAAAAATCCACCAATTGAATTGAAAACATCAAAGTTCAAGCTCATATACCTACTTCTTAAATCACAACAAATTTAATATGTAAAGTCCAACCACACAGTGGGCAGCTATGCATTTGAAAGGAAAATAAAGAAATTGGTTTCAATGTACATAGAGATTTAGCAGGCAAACATTTTGTTACAATTATCTTGTATATTATGTAACCCCTCAATTTTCATTCTTTTTATAAAGGTGCAAAGTCTAAAGTTCCTTGAAAGCCACTGAGAATAATGTGAAAATATTATGTTTTTATCTCAGCCTTCCTAAGTCACTCTTAATTTGCAGTATCAATATTAACTCAACAAAGTATCTCAGTGCTTCCAGAGACATTGTGTACTGGCAGAGAGAAGGAGACCTATACTGAGTTTTTTTGTTGTTGTTATTATTTCAAGAAAATATGAGAGTACAAACATTTTGGTTGCATTTTATATCTTTGCCTCTCCCTATACTGAGTTTTTGACAATAGGCTCTTGCACAGACCATGAAACCCAAAAGCTCTTGCTGATTGATACAACGACTGCAACTAAAGAGAACCTCAGATATTTCTCTGGCTCTTGCCTTTGCCAGCCTAATTCAAATCTGTTCAGCTTCAAGGTTTATTGGAGGCCTCTATGGTTTACTCAAGGTTTGAAATAAAAACTGCATGAATATCAGGTGTTTCTCTCTACATTACTCCCGCTCCCAAGAAGTACAAAGCAAAAAAATCAAAAACATCAATAATGCCACCCACTGAGACATAACATTTTGGTATATAAATAAGAATTTTCTATAGAGATGTGCATTTTAAACAAACAAAAGGGATCATTTGACATAGTATTTCAACAAATGCTTTTTTCTTATTTTATATGTAATTTTGAAATTCAACATACTTATAGAGAAATACACAGATTATAAGTATACAGCTCAATGAATTTTCACAAGGTGAACATGCCACATGTATTCATCAACCAGGTCAAGAAATAAAATATTACTGGCACCCTAGTGCTTTATGCATCCTCCCAGCAACTAGTTACCCACAAAGTAAAACACTCCTGTCTTCTTTCACTGTCCACTACTTTTATATTTCTGAAGACTGTATAAGTGGAATTATAGAGTACATACTTGTTTTTATTATCTAGCTTCCCAGATTCCTTCATGTCTCATTATATTTATAAGATTAATCTATGCTGTTGCATAGAAGTCCATTGTGTGAATATAAAACAAGTTATTTATTCATTCTATACTTGATGAGCATTTGGGTTGTTTCCAGTTCTTAGCTATTATGAATAATGATTTCAAGAACATTCTTATACATATCTGTAGTGTATTTATGTTCACATTTCTCTTGCATTAATATATTAATATAATTAAGAGAGGAATTTCTGTGTCATAGGCTATTAGCTTTAATACAGTGTGTCAAACAGTTTTCCCAAGTGGTTATATAAATTTATACTCACAGAAGCAATTCATGGTAGTCCCAGATGTTTTACATTCTTGCCAATACTTATTATCTTTTTATTTTAGCCTTCAGGTAGATGTGTATTTATTTCTCAGCATGTTTTTAATTTACAATACCCTGATTACTAATGACACGCAGAAGCTTTTAATATGTATCTTGGCCAGTTGGAGATCCTCTTGGAAAGTATCTGGTCAAGTATGTTACCCATTTGTCTATTAGGTTATCTTTGTTGATTTGTAGATCTTTAGATATTCTGGTTACATCAACTTTGTTGAATCATAGTTTTTAGAAACATCTTCTCCCAGTCTGCAGCTGGCTTTTTAACTCTTAATGAGGCCTTTGATTAATGCAAGTTCTTAATTTTAGTGTCCAATTTTATAGCATCATTTTTTATTAATAGTGTTTTAAGAAGTCTTTGCCCAAAGTAAGATATCCAGTTATATTTTTTCTAGAAGCTCTATTGTTTATCTTTCACATTTAGATGTACAATCCATCTGGAATTTATTTTTATATGGTATAACAGAGGTGAGATTTCCTTTTTTTCTATTTATAACCCAATAGACTGCAAATCCAGCGCCATTTATTGAAAAGGTCATCTTTCCCTACCGGACTGCTGTGCCACTTTTGTCTTAAATCAAGTAACCATATATGGATGGATTAGTTTCGAAACTGTATTTTCCTCCATTGTTCTATTTATTTAACTGTGTGTATTAATCTGCTATATATTTCATTTAAATTTCCCTAGGTATTTGATATTTTTATGGTATTTTGAATGTTATCTTTTTAAAAAATCTTATGATTATTTCTGGCTTATATAAATAATATTATATATTTGATCTTATATTCAGTGACCTTGATAATTCACTTATTAATTTCAGTAGCTTGCTTATAGACATTTTTGGATTTTCTACATACACAATCTCATCTGTGAATAACATTTTTATTTATTCCTTTCCAACATTTATCCCATTTTTTCCCTGCCTTGTTGCACTGGCTATGACCTCTGGTGTAATAATAAATGGAAAGATTGATAATGAGCAACCTTGTCTCATCTTCAGTCATAATGTGTCTTGAGGGGTCTTTCTATATTTCACTACTAAACATAATGTTTCCTGTAAGCTTTTAGATTAAAAATCATATTATCAGGTTAAACAATTTCCCTTCTCTTCCAAGTTTGTTAAAAGTTTTATCTTTTTAATTTTGAATGGTTATTAGATTTTATCAAATATTTTTTCTGCATCTACTGAGTTAAAATATGAATATCTCCTTGATTCTGTCAATGTGAATTACATTCATTGATTTAAAAATGTTAAACCACCTTTTTGTTTCTGAAATAAGCCTAACAATTTTAGGAGATATTATCCTTTTAAATGTAGCATTGCATTTTATTTAATAATATGTTAGGATTTTCTATTGTACATTCTTTTGAAAACTTAAAATTTAACATGTGAAAATCTATGTCAATAAAAAACAGATATACATCATCAATTTTAACGACTGACTTATTTTCCATAATGATGTACCACAATTTATACTCACTGATGAATACTGAAGCTATTTTCATAATTTTACCATCATAAATGGCATTATATTGAACAACCTTTTTTATTATTATTTATAATTTTGTTGAGACAGAGTCTTGCTTTGTTGCCCAGGCTAGAGTGAGTGCCATGTCATCACCCTAGCTCACAGCAACCTCAAACTCCTGGGCTCAAGCAATCCTCCTGCCTCAGCCTCCTGAGTAGCTGGGACTACAGGCATGTGCCACCATGCCTGGCTAATTTTTTCTATATATTTTTAGTTGGCCAATTAATTTCTTTCTATTTTTAGAAAGAAATTTCTAAGAGTGAGATAGGGTCTCACTCTTGGTCAGGCTGGTTTCGAACTCCTGACCTCGAGCTATCCACCCGCCTCGGCCTCCCAGAGTGCTAAGATTACAGGCATGAGCCACGGCGCCCGGCCTTATTGAACACCCTTGTACATACATATTTAACTTGTACCTGTTTTCCAAAGTACTAATTAGAGCTGTCTTCTTGATGTCACTTGAACTCAGCAGTAGCTTAATAAATATCAATTGTCAAGAATTACAAACCCAGATTTCCTGATTGCTTTGTACAGGTTTTCTGAGTATCAGCAGCTCCCTAATGTATTATCTTGAGTCTGTTACTATTGGCTCTGACTGAAGATTGATACCTATTCAAAAGAAAATAGGAGTTGGGAAGGGAAACTTTTTTTTTTTTTTTTTTTTGAGACAGAGTCTCGCTTTATTGCCCAGGCTAGAGTGAGTGCCGTGGCGTCAGCCTAGCTCACAGCAACCTCAAACTCCTGGGCTCAAGCAATCCTCCTGCCTCAGCCTCCCAAGTAGCTGGGACTACAGGCATGCGCCACCATGCCTGGCTAATTTTTTCTATATATATTAGTTGGCCAATTAATTTCTTTCTATTTATAGTAGAGACGGGGTCTCGCTCTTGCTCAGGCTTGTTTTGAACTCCTGACCTTGAGCAATCCGCCCACCTTGGCCTCCCAGAGTGCTAGGATTACAGGCGTGAGCCACCATGCCCAGCCAAGAGAAGGGAAACTTCTAAACACCTCAGTGCTAAAATGGAAAATCACCTGGGAAAATACTTTATGAAGCAATTGAATGGTGTCTCAGGAAAACTCAGATAATTAAAGGAACAAAGTGAGTGAAATCAGAACACCAAATTTGAATACCAATGACCAACTGTATAATCTTAGGCAAATTAGTTTTTGTTGTAACCCTGTTTCTTCACCAAAAAAATAGAAATATATTAATATTAGAGGATTGTTGAGAGGATGGTAAAATTATGAAAATAGCTTCAGTATTCATCAGTGAGTATAAATTGTGGTACATCATTATGGAAAATAAGTCAGTCGTTAAAATTGATGATGTATATCTGTTTTTTATTGACATAGATTTTCACATGTTAAATTTTAAGTTTTCAAAAGAATGTACAATAGGAGGAAAAAAAAGGATCTATATTATTAAGGAGATCATTTATTTTACATGGTCACAAAAGTATCTCCTCTGTGTGACTTTTTATCTTGTCATGCAAGGATAAAAAGCTAGAGTGAAGTCCCAGTTTAGAGATGACTAATTAGGATCAGATTAGGTATTTCCTAGTTAGGAAATAATTGAGTCATACTCTCAGTCTATACCTTTTGATCTGAGGGTGGTGACATAAAATTAGCAGAAAGCACTTGGGATATGATGCATTAGTTAATTATTTAAAGTTACTGGCACTTATGCCAGAGGTATTTTATCCTTAATGACAACCATAAGTCTGTAGGGCAATATCCAGTGTGCTCATCTCTTTGTGCTTCCACTCCAGGTCCTAGTTCTGTCCTCTTCAGCTACAAGAGTTAGTGTAAACCTTATTTACACAACAATCCTTCAACCATTTAAAGTCAGTGCTCATTTCTCAATGTTCTTTTAAATAAGCATCATTATATAAATCCAGTTGACAGAAGAACTATAAATTTATAAAAGCTAAGGTAAAACCATTTCCAAGAAATAACTCATGATATCTAGTCCTCTAGGATGTGGCCGTTCACATGTTTATTAAACAACCCAAATCAATACTCCTGTAAAACAAGTGGCTAGTTAAAAAAAAAAAAAAGTGATGAAGTTGACCCTTTGCTAATATATTTTTGTATAGCATTTGAATATCTGAACAATTTTAAAATTTCTTTATAAATGTTGACTTATCAAAATGTTGAATTGATGACTTAGGGAAGGGAAAGGAGAGGTTATATAATAAATGTTTTTCTTTTTTAAAAAATTTAAAATTTTTGTTAGAAAGTAAAGAATAGTTCTGGGCTGCAGGAAAACTGCTCAAGTGCTGTTGATGTTGGAAATTACTCTTCTAGATTCCAAAAATGTTAGAGATCTAAGAGACTTTTAAAATCACTAGGTTAGCTCTTTTATTGCTTCAACAATGGTCCAGCGGTCATCCGTGGCATATGTATCTTACTCTGTAAACCTATATCTTGCTCTTGCTCTATAATCCAATCTTTCCCTCCTCAATAAATCTCATTTTCATGCTTGCCTTAAAAAAATGAAAACAAAATCACTAGTTCAACCCTCTTATTTTAATGATAAGTGAAGTATCTCAAGAATGGAAAATCAAACACCATATGTACTCACTATTAAATTGGAACTAACTGATGAGCACACATGTGCACAGAGGGAAGTAAAACTCAGTGGAAAGCAACCAATGGGGAGGGTGGATAAACCAAGCTAATGAGTACTATGAACACTATTTTGGTGACGGGAACAACTATAGCCAAGACTCAAGCACTACAAAACGACCTGTGTAACCTAAAACATTTGTACCCCCTTAATATTTTGGAAAAAAAAATAAAATGAGGAAAACTAGCCACTGCAAAAAAAAAAAAAAAAAAAGACTTGCATTAGGGTCATTCAACTGTTCTGAAGTGGGGCTGACTCTCCAGTCCCAATTTGTGCTATTTCTATATTCTTCACTAATTTCTGTTGAAGGGGAAAGAGCAGCTATTGTAACATCCATAAGAATATGAAGGGTTTGTATTTTAGTAGAGGAACACAATCAAAAATATCCTGACTTGGTTTGGATGGTCTGACTTTTAATGACAAGAATACTGTGGCATGCCTCTTAGGAAACCTAACCAAGGAGTCCCTCATCCACCACACTCAGCAGCAAAGTGGCTTGAACTTCAAGATTCCTGTGTTAAGAACTGTAGGGAAGGAGGGGGGGCATGAACAATATATGCAACTTTAACACTTATACCCCCATAATACGCTAGAAAGAAAGAAAAAGGAAGGAAGGAAGGAAGGAAGGAAGGAAGGAAGGAAGGAAGGAAGGAAGGAAGGAAGGAAGGAAGGAAGGAAGGAAGGAAGGAAGGAAGGAAGGGAGGGAAGGATAGAATTTGTGAACTCCAAAACCACCAATTAAGCCTGGCTACAATGTTAACTCACACAGCCCCCCAAAAAAACTAAGGCTGCCTGGAGTATAAAAAAAAATCCTCTCCCAAAAAAGAATTTACAAGCATATTGGTTATTTACAATTTTACAATTTACAAGCATATTGGTTATTCTCCTTTAGCATCACCCTTCCAAATTCATTAAACTCCCTTCTCTGCCTCATGAAGCTGTACAAGCAGTGGCTGTGTTCCTTTGTTACCCCTGTCTGGTACTCTTTCCCTTCCACAGGTCCAGCTCTCCCTGGCCTAGGCATGAGAGCTTCCCACTGTTGCTAATCCCCGGGCATCTCACCATTCTTTCTTTGTTCCCTTAACCCTGCCCACACCTCTGTAAATAGTCTCTTCATTAAATGTTATTCAGAATCCAAGTTGTGTGTGTTCCCCATTTCTTGTCGGAGTCCTGGCTGATACACTAGCCTCTTTACATCTATCCCACACAATACCTTATATTGAATTGAGGTTTATATTGCATTCCTTAAGGAAGACTAAAACAGTCCCACTATGCCCCACAGAGAGAGTTGACTTTTTAAGATTCCTTCTTTGAAAATTACCAGATACCTGTTTGCATATATTTACCTCAAGTATATCACAGTTTGCATAAAAAAACATCAAATATTTGTTTTATATAAATAGACAGAAAATATATTTTATAAAGGCAAGAAGACAAGTTCTGCACATTCTAACAACATGCTTCCACTTCCATAAGGCTTGAATAAAAATGCAACAATTTCAATTCCCTGTCAAAACTCATTAAAGTAGAATACATCGGTGTAACTACTTTCAGAAAGAACTATTTTTGGAAAGCAGTTGGCAAAATAGTCTTCTGTGAAAAATATCCACAGTATTTCCTAAAGGTAGTCTAGTTTTTCCAGGAACTGCAGAGCATCTCAAAAATGCTTTGGTATCTGAAATAAATAGGGAGGGGTCTACAGTATGAATGCAAGGTTAATGAAGGCCAAGGGGACCATAATTTCTTTCTTTTGGACCTGATGGACTTAATATTGCTACTTTGCCATAAGAAATAAGCCAACTACACACACATGTGCATGTGCATTCACACATACGAATACACACACAAACACTCGCATGCACAGAGTTCCATTAAAGACTCTTTATACTCACTGTCCTTCTTTACTTTGAAGCAGATCCTTCCCCCCCACCACCTTTTCTTAAGCAACACATCCCTCAAAAAAGTCCTTGTTACACAATTATGGAATTTCTGATTTGGGCATTAGAGATCGCGGACTCCAGCTCCCTAGCTAATGCATAGATAACAAAAAAAATCATTCCTAGTACCCTCAAAACCTTGCATTTGCTCTAAATTTTCTTTATGCAACTTTATATTTCTTCTAAATAATTTTAACAAGCTTCTAGCTCATACTTTCTTATGTTTAAAAAAAACCCTTTAATGGCTTTCCTTTGCCCTCAAAATAAATTTCAAATTCCTCTACCTGTGTGTAAAATCCTTCATAATCTAGCCCCTTCTAATCTCTTCAAGCTCTTCTCTTATACTTCTTCCATTTCAATTCTGAGATCCAGTCACACACCATGTTCTCACACCTATGGACTTTGGCTCATGTTTTTTCCCACTCTGTCCCCAAAAACATCCCTTGGGACTTATCCTACCTTCAAGTGTAAGCTTAGATATCACCTCTTCCATGAAGCCTTCCCTAATACTGCAATGTTTAAGTTATGCTGACTGTTTAATATGCTTCCATACTATTTTACAATTTTTTTTAGTACTTCTCCTAGCCTAATGTAATTATCCATTTATTTGCCTGTCTCCTCCACTAAACTAGAAGTTCCTCAGGAATAAGAATATCTGGGCTATTACTGGATCTCTAGCACCTAGCACAGTATACATTATATGGAAAGAGTGCTGTAGATGTTCATTAAATGAATGAAATAACATCTGTTTTCCGTGGCTTTTTACCTATAGGTATGCCCTCTGGAGCTACATAGATCCATTCTTAGACCAATAGATGATGTTATAGGGAAGCATTGTTGATAAGAGGTCTTATCCCAGCTCTAAGCCATTCTTGTTCCCCTTGAATGCCAAGATATTTATTCAGTTCTTTATATGTGAGGCACCACTCTAGGCATTGAAGATACAGTATAATAAATAAGACAAACAACAATCCTTGCCCTCATGGAGCTTTGTATTCTAGGTAGGGGGAGATTGGCATAAAACAAAATGAGTCAACTTATATCAGCCATTAGAATGTAATAAGTACATGGCAGATAAATAGAGCAGGAGAGAGGAAAAGGGCGAAGGAGAAGGAAAGCCATGAGGGCATGAAATTTTAAGAGAGAATAACCCAGGCAGATATCAGAGTATTAAAATCAGAAAGAATAGCAGGTACAAAGGTCATGAAGCAAAATTGTCCCTGGAGTGTTCACAGAACACCATAGAGGCCAGTGTGCCTGGAGCAAAGTGAGCAGGGAAGGGAGTAGCAAGAAATGCAATCAAAGAAGTAAGAAAGTTAGAAGTGGGGCGAAGCACTTAGATGATGTTAACCATTGTAAAGATTGACTTTTACTCTAAGTGAAATGTGGAGCTACTGGAAGATTATGAAGAATAACATGATCTGATATTTTTAAAGAGATCACTCTAGACGCTTTATAAAGAATAGATTACAGAGGAATAGACTAGCTAAAAGGCTACTGTAATAATTCAGCTAACAGATGGTGGACCCAGAAGGGTAGCAATAGAGACACTGAGAAGCAGTCAAATTTTGGATATGTCTTAAGGGAAGGGTCAACATGATTTCTAATGGATTGGATGTGGAATGTGAGTGAAGTAAATAGGTCAAAGTTTAAGGACTAGAAAGATGGAACTTCCATTAATTGAGATGGGAAAAACTGTGAGAGAAGGCCAAGGGAGATGAGGTGGAAGATTAGGAGTTCAGTTTTTTATATATTGACTTTGAAATGCCTATTATATATACAAGTAAAGATCTTAAGTAGGCCACTGGATATTTGAGTTTGGAACTCTCTGAATAAGTCTAGGATAAAGATATAAATTTAGGAGATATTAAAATATATATGAGATTTAAAGCTATGGTACAGGATTACATCTCCAGGAGAGTGAGAACAGAAAAGACAAAAGATATGAGGACTAAGCTGTTGAAAGATATGGTATCTCTTCAATATTAAGAGGAAGAATACATGAGAAGGAACCAGCAAAGGAAATGAAGATGGGGTAACTTATTTTATATTAATAGAAATAAAAACAGGAGGAGGTGGTGTTCTGGAAGACAAGGGAATATAGTGCTCCAAGAAGGAAGGAGTGATCAACTGAGCAAATGCTACTGATGAGAGCTGGGAAGGAATCAATGGACATAGCACTGTGGAAGTCACTGGGAATATTTCAGTTCATAGTGGCAACAAAAGCCTGATGAGTTGGCTTATATAAGAGTACGGAATTAGAAGAAATAGAAATAGTGAATATGGACAACTCTTTACAGGACTAGAACTGAAGTTGTAACAGATAAAGTAGTCTCAGATAGATGTAGAAATCTCAGGACTTTAGTTTACAAATATCACTGTCAGATTTAGCAAATGAAAATTCAGAACACCAGGTTAAATTTGAACTTCAGATAAACAAATGATTTCAGATAAATTTTGGATAAAATTTTAAACAAACTATTGTTAGAATAAACATGTGGGATGCAATATTTGGGACATATTTATATTAGAAGTTACTCTTTGTTTGTATGACATTCAAATTTAACTGGATATCCTGTATTTTATCTGGCAACTCTAGCTACAGAGATAAGCCCTAACAGTGCTGATGTGAATTTAAAATTTCCAGTACTTCCAAATCTGCCTAGAAACTTCTGAAATGCTTCTGGCTTCCTGGGCCACCTCAGAACAAAATAACTAGTGAGATCATGGAAAGAACTGGAGTCTGTGACTCTGGGAGTACACATAAAACTGATCAATATTCTCTCTTCACCTGGGCATATTTGAGTACAAAAAGCAACTAACATGGCCCAAGGCTACTCTTTGGCAAGAAGTTTAAATGTACCCTATCAACCAGCCGCAGACAATCTATAGGCATCTAGAAATGGAATGAAAATGTATTTTTTCCTATGCAAAGGCATTCACCAAAATGGAAGGTAGTGGGCTAGAGAGTTGGGTGGAAAAATATTTTCATTATATGATGGATGACTAAATGTAATTTAGGTTAATTAAGGGATAAGGGCACTAAGCGACTTATTTAAATGTAACATAGTAGGTATAATAATGATCAGTTCATATAACAAAGTTGCCTTGAGCAGTTACCATGTGTTTGGCATTGTGGTAAACTGAGAGGCACACAATACTAAGACAAGAATGTTTTGATTTTTTTTTTTTTCAGATCAGTAGCACAGTGTGCTGAATATAGTTAATAATTCCATACTGTACATTTCAATATTGCTAAGAGAGTAAATTTCTAATGTTCTTATCATAAAAAAGACACAGTTCATGCTCTCAAACCCCCTACAAAGAATTGTAAAGCGGCAGATGACAGAATAATTGTAAGTTTCCACTGTCCTTTGACCTCATCGCCTACCTTTCTCCCTTCCTTAAGAAACTCTAAACTAGCTCACTGGAACGTTCTGCTCCACTTTTGGGCCTTTGTATGTACTTGCTGTTCCCTCTTCCCATAATGTTCATTTCTCAGATATTTATCTCCTACAAGACTTTGCTCAAAATATCACCTTATCAGAGAGGCTGTCTATAATCACCTGATACAAAATAACATCTATCATTTCCATCCCTTACTCTGCTTTATTTTTCTCTACAACACGTATCACTTTCTGAAATTCTCTGTACTTACTTATTTAATTGGTTATTACCTATTGCCTCCAACTAGAATGTGCAATATGATACATGAAGCAGATACTCGGTGATAATACTGCATCACCTACACCAGCAATAGTGCCTACCACAAAATAGGATCTCAATAAATATTTGTTGAACGAATGATGCTGCTCAGTTTTCACAAGACCTGTGCTAGGCAATTTAGACATATTAACTCATTTAATTTTTATCCTCACTACAATCCTATGAAGTAGATATCATTCATCTCATTCTCTAGATAAGGAAACTGAAATGCAAGAGAGGAAATATAGTGGGTAGAATAATGCTGTTCTTCCAAAAATGTGTACCTCCTAATCTCTGATACCTGTGAATATGTATGCTACAGGACAAAGTGTTATAAAGGATGGAATTAATATTGTCAATGAGATGACTTTAAAATAGGAATATTATCCTAGATTATCTAGATGGGGCCAATGTAGTCACAACCTAAGTGTCCATCAATGAATGAAGAAAATGTAACTATATGTATTATATATAATAGAATACTATTCAGCTTTAACAAAGAAGGAAATCTTGTCATTTGTGACAACTATGATCCTGGAAGGCATTATGCTGAGTAAAATAATAAATACAGGGATAAAAATACTTATAAACATGATTTCACCTATATGTGGAATCTAAAAAAGTCAAATTCATAAAAGTAGAGAGTAGAATGGTGGTTAATAGGAGCTGAGTGGGGGTGGGGGAAGAAATGGAGAGATATTAGTCAAAGGGTACAAAGTTTCAGTAAGACAGGAGAAATAAGTCATGAAGGTCTATTTTACAGCATGGTGACTATAGCCAAAAATACTGTACCACATACTTGAAAATTGCTAAGAAAGTAGATTTTAAATGTTTTCACTAAAAAAAAAAAATGATAATTAGGTGATGGATACATTAATTAGCTTGGTTTACTCATTCCATAATGTCTATATGTGTGTATATCAAAACATGTTGTACCCCATAAATACATACAATAAATATGAATTTTAAAAGAAGTAGAAGAGGGAGGCAGAAGAAAAGGTCAAAGTAATATGATGTAGGAAGGACTAAACTTTCCATTGCTGGCTTTGCAGATGGAAAAGGGGACCATTTCTCTGCTCAAGAAATATGGGCAGTCTGCAGAAGGTGGGAAAAGGCAAAAGAATGGATTCTTTCCCAAAGCATATAAAAATAAATATGGTTGGCCCTGCTAACACCTTGATCTAGCCCAGTGAGACTCATGTCAGACTTCTGACCTCCATAATTGTAAGATTATAAATTAGTATTATTTTAAGCCACTAGATTTGTAGCTATTTGTTACTGCAACAATAGAAAACAAATATACTGGGTTACCTGATATCAATTCATTTGTGATAGAGATATATTTTAAACTCATACATTCTGCACTGTTTCAGACAGGGACAAAATGATATGGGAGTTCAGAGAAAAGAAATATTTCTTATAAGTGAGGAATAAGAAAAGACTTCATGACAAAGTTAAAATTTAAACTCGGCCTTAAAGGATTGGTAGGGTTTCAAATAGTAAATGTATAAAAACAGTTCAATGTCTATCAATCAAAAAAATCAATAAATAATGAATGATACTAGAAACCATAGTATATTCATACAATTGAATACTACCCACCAATAAGAGAATAAGTACTGTACATAAAATAACTAAGGAATCTCAGATATTTTATTGAGAGAAAGAAATCAGACAAAACATTGTACACACAACATGATTGCAATGTTATCAAAACCAAGAACAGGTAAAACTAATATATAGTTAGAAGTCCAAAAGTGGTTTCTGAGAGGGAGAGAAACTATTTAGAAAGGGGCATACAGCATAAACAAACTTTATAAGGTGATGAAATGTTCTTATTTTGGGTGGTAGTTATATGGATGTATATAATTTTCAAAATGTGTCAAACTGAGTACTTAAAATTTCTTCATTTTACTCTGTGTTAATTATTCCTGGAAAAAAATGTTGGATATGGCCACAGAGGAGGTCTGTCAAAGAAAAAGAATAAGCAAGGGTTAGGGGAGCAAGACACATGGGCCAAATATAGGCAACAAAAAATAGTGCAGTTGGCTTAAAGAAGTCCTTAAGCCCAGCTGCACATTAAAATCACCTGGAAAGCTTTTACAACTACAGAAGCCAGTGCCAACCCAGAGATTCCAATTAACTTGTTTGTGGTGAACCCCAAGCATCAGTATTTTATATACACTGCCAATGACTCTCATATGAAATCAGATTTGAGAACCAGGAGCTGAGAGTACCTACAATGTAAAATAGACAAATTGTGAACAACCTGGAAGATGTGCTAAGGAGTTTTAGTTTATTTAGATAGTGCTGCAAATATACTGAAGGATTTTAGACAGGTGGTTGAAAACAGAGCTGTGCATTAGGAAGATTTACTTTACACCTCTGTCCTCTGGCATGTAGACCTAGATGTGGAGAGGCAAATTAGAAAGCTGGCCCAATGGTCCAGGCAAGAGATAATGTGAGCCAGCTCTAATGTGATAGTCTTCAGAATAAAAGAGGAAACAAATGCTTTTTCTCAGCCAGAAATGAATAAATAGATGAACAGTTTGATTCATTCAGGTAATCAGTATGTATTTATTGAGCATTAATGTGTCAGGCTCTAAGAATAGAGTGGTGAAAAGATATGTCCCTGCCCTTCTAAGGCTTACATTCTAATGAAGGGCACTAACATTTTAAATACCAGAGGTATTTTGGCTATATGGAAGAAGCACAGAAAGAGTGAGAGAAAAGTTAAAGATGATCATAGATGTTTTTAAAAAGAAGTCAAAAGAAGGAAAGACTTTTTCAGATAAAGAACACAAAGTTGAAGAGGAGAGGTTTGTTTTGATTTGTATTTTGTATTTTGTTTGTATTTGATTTTGATTTGTATTTGTCATATCGGTAGGTAGGAATGTCTAGCAGATAATGGAATACGTGAAGTTTGAGATCAAGAGAGATTTGGATAGAGACATAGATATTAGAATCATTCAGATCAGTGATATTAATAACTGTGACAATATAAGGAGAGAAGAGAAAAGGACTAAAGATTAAGCCCTCAGGAATGCCCAATTAAACGTTTCAACAGAGAGCTCAAATAAAGAACAATA
The DNA here is from genome assembly GCA_008750895.1 of Mirza zaza. Taxonomy (NCBI): domain Eukaryota; kingdom Metazoa; phylum Chordata; class Mammalia; order Primates; family Cheirogaleidae; genus Mirza; species Mirza zaza. Next base: position 3,078 of record VSMD01060080.1, on the reverse strand, counting down.
ACTGGATCTGGACTTGAAGGTTTATAGCAGCACAGTTCACAATTGCAAAGATGTGGAAACAACCCAGTGCCCATCAGTACATGACTGGATTAATAAAATGTGGTATATGTATACCATGGTGTTCTACTCAGACATAAAAAAATGGTGAATTAATACCTCTTGTATTATCCTGGATAGAGCTGGAGCCCATTTTTTAAAGTGAAGTAACACAGGAATGGAAAAACAGGCACCACATATACTCACCATTAAATTGGTACTAATTGATAAACACTTATGTGCACATATGGAAGTAACATTCATCAGGTGTCAGGCAGGTGGGAGGTGGAGAAGGGTATGGGTAAATTCACAGCTAATGAGTGTGGTGTGCACTGTCTGGGGCATAGGCATACTTGTAGCTCCAACTCCGGCAGTGCAAAGGCAACATATGTAACCAAAGTATTTGTACCCCTGTAATATTCTGAAATTAAAAAATAAATTTTTAAAAAAGCAATAACTGGGAGAGTGTGGTGAAGTTAAAGCTAAGGGAGGGAATTCACAGGATAAAATACAGTAGTGAAATTGATTACTAGATAAGCCTATTGAATTTGAAGATAGTAAATCATTGATGAAGCTGCTTCATTAGAATGGACAGGGGTAGATCAAAATTAGAAGAAATTGATAAGTGATTAAACTATAAGGAAGTAGAAGAAATAAATATTCACCAAAACTTTTGGTTTCCTCATCTATAAAATAGGGGTACTAACACAGCACTTCACAAGAGTTGGTTGTGAGGCTGAAATGAAACAATGTTGTAAAATGGCTTAGCACAGTGCCAATAGCTCTTTGGAATTATTGTTCTGAAGCACCACATATTGTACAAGTGTTTATCAATTAGTGATACAATTAGTATCAATTGTTGCAGATGTTTGGTGATTAAAATAAGAAGATGGATGGTAGCTTCAGGAACTAGTAATGTCATCAATATTTTGCTTTGTTTCATTTGTTGTTGTTTTAGGACGGGACAATAACTGATTAGAACTATACATAAAGAAGACATCAACTGAGATGAAGAGCTTGAATATGCAAGAGACAGAGGAGCAAGACCCTAGAGGAAGTGAGAGTGAAGGTGAGGGTAAAGAAAGAGGAACTAGATTTAGAAAGAAACGGACTCATTTTTGTTGCTGGTGGGTGGGAAAGAGAGAATGTTGGAAGATCGAAGATATTTATAAATAGAAGAAGTATAGGCCGGGCGCAGTGGCTCACATTTGTAATCCTAGCACTCTGGGAAGCCAAGGCAGCAGATTGCTCAAGGTCAAGTGTTCGAAACCAGCCTGAGCAAGAGCGAGACCCCGTCTCTACTATAAATAGAAAAAAATTAACTGGCCAACTAATATATATATATATATATATATATATAATTAGCTGGGCATAGTGGCGCATGCCTGTAGTCCCAGCTACTTGGGAGGCTGAGGCATCAGGATTGCTTGAGCCCAGGAGTTTGAGGTTGCTTTGTGAGCTAGGCTGATACCATGGCACTCACTCTAGCCTGGGCAACAAAGCGAGACTCTGTCTCAAATAAATAAATAAATAAATAAATAAATAAATAAATAAATAAATAAATACAAGAAATATAAAGAAGCAATCAGGTATGGAGAAGACATAGTGAAGGATTTTACATCAGACTGCTTCATTCTTCTGCATAAAATAGGAGGCATAGTCATCTACTATGATGAGGATGGTAGAGTTGTTGTGGGATTGTTTTCAATGGAAAAGCTTGGGATAGACCCTGAGAATGCAAATAAAATATTAATTAAGAGACAACCAAGTGGTATTAAGGACCCAGCTGAGAACAATATAAATTTTCATTAAATCATGTTAGCATGGGCTTTACTTCAACAATCTTGGAATCCTTGACTGAGTACAGAGTAAGGTGGTGGGTACCCAGGATTGGGTTAGCAAAGAAATATGGGATAAATCCAATAGGGTAAAAAATTACAGGAATTAGCAAAACACTGTTTAAATGTTTCCCCATGGGGTCTACATGAGAAGAGAGATAAATGAAGCCAACGAGGATGAAGGATTGGATAAATAGGCTAAATAGAATTAAAAGGATTATAGACCATGATGAGGACCAAAGGAAATATGCAAATTCAATTGATTCAGTAGGCGAGAAGAAATAGGTATGGGGAAAAGATCATAGTGAGTTCCTGTCCCAGTGGTTTCTATAAAATCTGAATTCTAAAATTTTTCATTACTCTATTTTGCCTAGAAGAAAGAATAACTTCCACTAATGAGAAATGAATGGGGCTCCAGATGCATTAACTTTATTTTAGGTTATCAAATATGCTATGCTCCCTCTGACCACGGGACCTTTCCACAAGCTAACCTCTCTGCCTCACTCAGTGCCACCCTCCTTCACCTAGTTAACTCATATTCATCCTTTAATTCTTTTTTTTTTTATTTCAGCATATTATGGGGGTACAGATTTTAAGGTTTCAATAAATGCCCTTTCCCCCCTCCCCCCACAAGTCTGAGTTTCCAGCATGACCATCCCCCAGATGGTGCACATCTCACTCATTATGTATGTATATCCCCGCCCCCCTCCCCCCTCCCCCCTGCCCAATACCCTATTACTGTAGTACCTATGTGTCCACTTAGGTGCTGCTCAGTTAATACCAGTTTGCTGGTGAGTATAGGCGGTGCTTGTTTTTCCATTCTTGGGATACTTCACTTAGTATGGGTTCCAGTTCTAACCAGGAAAATATAAGATGTGCTATATCACCGTTGTTTCTTAGAGCTGAATAGTACTCCATGGTATACATATACCACATTTTATTAATCCACTCTTGGATTGATGGGCACTTGGGCTGTTTCCACAGCCTTGCAATTATGAATTGTGCTGCTATAAACATTCGAGTGCAGGTGTCTTTTTTGTAGAGTGTCATTGGATCTTTTGGGTAGATGCCCAGTAATGGGATTGCTGGGTCAAATGGTAGATTCACTTGTATCGCTTTAAGGTATCTCCATATTTCTTTCCACAGAGGTTGAACTAGTTTGCAGTCCCACCAGCAGTGTAGGAGTGTTTCTCTCTCTCCGCAT